>VXBR01010508.1:397240-500307 GCA_013400215.1 Cisticola juncidis
ACCCCCTTCTCCCGCACCGCCTCCGAGGCAGGGGCTGCCCCCAGCCCTCGCTCCGTTCCCTCAGGGCCACTCTCTCCACGGTTTTCCAAGCGGATGCAAAACAAGCTCATTTCCACTAATTATAATTATACCATCGCCCTCGGCGAGCCTGGCTGGACTCGTCCATGACTGCATTCCGTGGACAGACGCAAATTAGTCCTTCAAAAGTGCGGGTAATTTTAGAATTGGAAATGCCCTACAGTTTTGCCAGGGAAGAAGATGCTGAAATACCCTCTATTGGCTAAACAATAGAATAAACGGTTTTTGAAGATTTGGGAGCTGAAAGACCCGAATCCAGCAATTATGTAATATACATTAAAACACGAATCCAGAGGCTGGAGCGAGGTTTCCCCAGCAGGGAGGGAGGCAGGCAGCCTTGCCCGCGCACCTGGAACAGCCTGGACGCGCACACGCGCTCCCCGCTCCCGTACGAGGTAGATCTTGGGCGGCACCAAGCCATCTTAGCTCGGGCTTCAAATCCTACGCAGGATTCTCACCGGCATTTCAGTGAAAGCACAAGGAAAGCCCGTGGTAATTACTTGCTAAAGAACGCTCCTTTTTTGGTCATTGTTCACATCAACAAATCTGTCCAGTTCACCCTTACGGCTCGATTCAAGGGCATTGAAGTTCCTGACATATGGCTGAGCTCTCAGACAGATACCTGGAACCCGCACAGCAGCTAGGCAGCTCGATTTTTTTAGTTTCTATACAGAAGACTCAAAATACTTCAGCTTCAGAATTTCGCCCCCCTCCTGCAAAGTTTTCTGCCCAAGTTCTGAACACAGCATACCCTGAACATGACCTGAAGCTGCAGCGTTCCCCTATAATTTTCCCCAGGTGCAGTGGAAACTGGAGATGCTCAGCAGCCCTCCAATCCAACGCATTCACACAGAAGGAAGCATGTAGCCCGTTCCTACTGATCTGAGGGGAAACCATCTTCTTCATCACCCAAAGCAGTACAAAAAAAGTTTCTACCTTTATAAGCACACATCTAAAGGAGTGAAAACTTTCCATAAAACCCATTAGTTTCCTCATTAGTGCTTAAAAAAAATCTTGTATTATTGCTAAGCTAAGCAATATTAACTTAGCAATTGCAAAGTGTGGCAGGTGTTAGAACACCCAGATAAAGTGATATTACTACCCCCACAGCACAGAGATTCTGCCTCTCTAGTTTTATGTATCTCCCATCCAGACTGAGTCCTCACAGTGTTTTTCATCTCCCAGTGAAAATGGTTCTGCCCATCAAATCTTGGCATTTATGCCATTATCCATTAAACTGCCTTGCTGTATATTTTATGAGAACAAAATGGTCTTGAGTTGACTTCATACCTCAGATATGAACAGAGCTGTACATATCCCAGGAGACTATTACTGCTTTCCTTTGCTAGCACATCACATGCAAAGGGGAAGGGAAAAAAAATCACAGGCTGCATATACACATTAAGTAATCACAGAAAGCAAATTAATACTCAAACCATCAGAGTAAGAAAGAATTTGAATGTTATCACTGTGAGGACTTAGAAGTACTTTATGTGCTTGTCTAATGCCTGTGATGCTTGCAGCTATCTCTGCCCCTTCTCCCATCAGCGAATGCACTCGATGCAGAGGGGGGATGATGGCTACTCTTGCTCCAGCACAGAAGCTGGAAGGGGCAGGAAATCCCCGGGGATTAGCCTCTACCCCAGCCCAAAGGCAAGTGTAATCTGACAGCATGGCTAGATTTATCTTTTGAACAAAATGCGCTTCGGAATTAAGCAGTCAATGAGTTGAATAATAATTAGAAATTACTATTTTCCTCTCTTTTGGAGTACTACTATTGCAGATTACTTCTCTTTTGATCATGATTGGCAGATATTCTCTTGTGGTAAAAAACCCACTGACTTACCTACTAATCACTTTGCAACAGTCAGGACCCATGTAATAACCCCAACAATCATTTGCTAATGGTAGAAAACTTGGTATGTCAGGTATTTATTCTGCACAAAAGGTTTGGGTTTTTTCCTAATTTTAGATACAGATATCACAGACAGACGTGACATTTGAACAATGACCACCTCTCATCTAGCAATCTACCTTTCTCAGAGCAAAAAACAAAAATTGCACATGGTTATGGCTCTGGCTCTCAGCCTTTTAGTATTTTTCTCTGTAGTGGTCCCACTTTTGATTCTCCACAAATAAAGAAGCATTCCCTCTATCTCAAACTAGGTTTGATAGTCTCTGGATATTTGTAAAATTACTCTAGGTGGATATCTGCTCTTCCCCAAAATGCCTAACCACAGCCTAGGTTGTCCCTAGTTATTAGAGAAGAACATGCTCCACCAAAGGATGAGGGCACCTACTGTTAGACTCCCACTTCTAAATTCCTGTCTAGAAAGGACTTTTTCCCTTGACTTTGAGAACCACCCTGTCTTCAGAAAAAAAATGTGTAATGAATGCACCACACTCTCCCTTGCAGGAAATTAATTAAGATTTTGCAAAAGTAATGTGGAACTGCCTAACCTGGGAAGACTGAAGTCACATCTTCACTCTGTGCCTTCTGGGAAAACACAAAGGTGGAGGAACAGGACCCAAACCCTGCAGGTGCTTTTGACAGCCTGACAGAAAGTAGCAAAGATGGTACATTCACTTACATCTCTACCAACATCTGAAGTAATATTTACTACAGTAAACTTAATACCCCAAGAATATTTGATGGCATAAAGTAAACATCACAAATGAAGGCACACTGAGAAAGACTGCAGTTTAAAGCAATGTTACGACAGAGATCAAAAGTTACCATGTTTCTTTTCCTATTTGGTATATATTTAATTTCAAAGATTGGTCTTACTTTGTTTAAGCTGACAATAATTTTTCAAGTTCTTAAAACCACAAACAACATACAATTCATGACATTTAGAAAAATGTCTACACCAAAATTACATAGTTTTCAGTGGACACAAGTTCAATCTTATTTCCCGTCAGTACTGCCAACTCTTAATTAAAAAAAATTCACGGCATCCAATTCTTTTCCTGTTGGCAACATTTCTAGCACCTTTACCAGTTTGTCATGTGGCATGCTGTAATTAAGACCGTCTATTACTTCTAATGAAAGACCAGAATGAATTACAGAAATCACCCGCAGAGCTATATAATCCCCGAAAGAACGGAGATTACAGTGCAACAGACCAAAGAAACAACATTTTTTGGTGTTGGGGTTTTTTGTTGGTTTTTTTCTTTTTTTTAGATGAAGAAACATTTTTGAGTGGAGAGAGTACGAGATGGTCTGGCTGCGGTAATGGCCAGTCAGCATTTTGAAAAAACACTGGTGGTTAAACCAGGAAATGCAAAAACCATAACTGGCATTTCACATACAAACATATGTGTGATGGGAGCATAATGCGTGCAGGAGGAACTATGGAGCAATATGGTTTGGTATCTCCATTAATAATGGTAAATGCATCATTCAAGACAGTGCCAGAAGGGATTCTGTGTACTCTGCACATTTAGCAGACGTGTAGCAGACTGACTCCTTTAGAAATATTTCAGAGGGATTTTTGTGTGTTGTCTAATAGGATTGCGGGGTTTTTTCTGTCCAGGAAATCAAACATCCTAATCGGGAGGGGCCAAATCCTTAGCTGCGCAAGACTTACCCTGGACAGAGTGAAGATGACCCGAGAAGAACGGCCATGCTTAGTTGTTTTTCCCTTTCTCAGATTTGGACCCACTTAGGCTTTAAACACTCCCCTTCTGCTCGGTAATCTAGTTTGGGCAGCTGCAGCAGCCAGCACTTTGTCTTCTATATTCGACCTATTCATCCAACTACATACTTCATTTAATTTGCCAAATGCTCCCATTCAGGCAAGAATCTGGCCCCATAGAGAGGTACTTCTGCCATCTGCTTTAGACATTTAACCACAGCTTAGCTTAGGACACCTACATTTAAAATCCTAAGTTCCCATTCACTCAATGAGAAAGGCACATGCTAGAGTCCAACGTGTGTGTAAGGTCCCAGAAAAGGAGAAAAATACTCCACATGAGAGCAAGTGTTCAACTTTCAGTGTTTCACAGTAATTCAGGGTGGGCCTTTCCATTACAAAAAGGCACTGCTATTATTGTCACATCTTTTGCTTTTCGAACTATTATGAAATTAAACAAGTGACCCACTGGGATCATAGAATCTCGTGTTCTCACTGTTTCTCCCAGTTCACTTTGGGCTAGGCAGCAGCCTTAGGGGCTACAGATTTGAGATTTATTAGTGTGCATCCTAGTTGCTGAGCTGGAAGTATTTTATGGGTAAATTCTGGATCTGTGGGCAGAGTGAGACAAAGGTTTAGCACACTCACCAGTAAAGGAAAATGGGTATTTGGCTAAGGAAGTTCAAGGGTACAGTGTAGGATGCACCTATCACATAGGTGTAACTGTGTAGAATATACCATTAGTGTTGATGCCACAGAACAGATGTGAAGAAATGAATTTAGGTGCACCAGTTTGTGACCAGCAGCTGCTACATTACAGCTATGAGGGAAGACCAAAAGCCACTTGGCTCCCCAGAATCACTTCAGATAGAGGAATTTCTGCTCAATTTATTTATAATGTGCACAGCAAGCTTAGAAAGGTTCACTCCTGCATGTTTGTCTCAACATAGTTACAGGAAGAGATTTACACTTATCATCATGTGTAGTTCAACTGTAGTACAAGCAGTTCTGGACACTGCAATGAGCACTGATCAGCAGCTTTATGATAAATGACTAATTTTTATAATAGTGATGAACTGAAGGTTTGGGAGGAAGTAGTGAAACCAGCAGTAACTCTGTTATGGTAGGAAGGACACAGAGATGCATTACATTAAATTGCATGAAGCCTTCCAAAGCTTACTTAAGTGGAGTGGAGAATACGTATTATGAAGTATGATAGGTAATACCGAACTGTTTCACTAACTGTATAATGTTTCTTAGCAAAGCATTTTGAAGACTGCTTTCAAAATGAAATTCCCTGCACATGATTTCCATGCAAAGTAAGGTACTGTAGTCAAACAAAACTGTAAAAAGACTTTAAGCTTTGTTTCTGGAGGGAAGAAAATGGAATTGGTAGCAACTGAAAAAAATCAATTAATATTTATTTATAAATCCTGATCCTATTAGAATAGTGTGAACTTTGATTACAAATACCATTTTAAAGGTATACCTATAGAAGAGTTTTCCCATAAGAGATTTCCCACTTTCTTAAAATACTTGCCTTTAAAAAAATAGAGTTCTAAATACATTGTGACAGAATTCAAAAGGTGTGCTAGTTAATGGCTGTAAAAATAGCTTTGAAAAGGATTTAAACATGAAGTGTATATACTTAATTTCAGCATTGGATGCTTATAATAAACTTCAAATTATGTTTTAAGGGCAGGCAGATTTCACGGACAGGCTTAATGTAATATGGCATCACTGTGTCTCCAGCAGAGCAGAACTCCCCTCTGAAGGTCATACATCCTGTCCTCTTTGCTGGTTCCCTGTAGTTGGGCACAGAACTTGCAACATATGCTTCGATGCTTGGTTATTTTAAAGGAGTACAGCCAAAGCTGTCGTATGCCAATAATGAAAGGAACAGATCCATCCATGCACTCTTCCTTGGTGATAACACCAGCTTAAAGATGTCCCCGCCTCACCTGCTCATTCCTGTCCCCAAATGGCTCTTGCCCTTATTTCTGCAGGAACAAATCTATAGAAGCACCCAGTGAACTAGATTCTTTAACTGATGCAGGGTGAAGAGAGATGGGTTTAAGTTTTTACCCTTGGGGTTTTCTTTTTTTCTTTCTTTTAGAACTAGTTGCTAGTTTAAATTTCTACCATGCTTTCACAAACAACTGAGCCAGCAGAAGAAAAGGAGCAATTCACAGGCAGGGCACAAACTCCTTGAGCCAGCTACACCACTGAGAAAAAGGTACAAGGAACTATGACCCGAGTGTCCCATGCAGAGAGGATAAGCCTATTATTTACACCTAGAGGCATCACTCTCTCAGCTATAGCTTTATGTGCATTTAAGCCAGTACAGCCACTGGGAAGAAGAAAAAACCAAACAGTTCCTGAACTTGCGGCTGCCCTTGGCCATTCATTTCTATGCTTGCATCACCTTCTCAGGTGCCACCACAGCCTTCGTTGTATGACTCTGTGGTCAACTACAGTGGCAACTGACCTCGGGTCATCTTTTTGCTAAGCTATTTTCCAGCCAAGGCAGATGCCTCGTCTCCCTCACAGCACAGCCACACATCTCTGTGCCTGCACAGCAAGAGATACAGCCCGGTCTCTGCTTTTTAACCTCCTCAAGCCTCCAGAAGAGCTACCTTACCTTGAACACTTGCAAAACTACAGCCCTAGGTGAAAAGACAAGGAACTGCGAGGTTTGGGTTTTGTCCTCCCAACCCAGAGGACTATTATCACCAGAACAACTTATTTGCATTGAAAATATACTTCGGTCTGTGATAAATGGAAATGGACACCCAAAGATTTACCACAAAACAAGCACAACAAGGTGAACCACAGGCAGGGGGTATAATGCCAACCTTCTTTAAACATGTCACGTTGTAACTCCAGGAAGCTTGTCTCATTACAACTCTATATTATTTCACTGAATAAAACCAGCAAAATCAGAGCATTTTTCTTACCAAAGCATTTTTCTTCTTGTTAAAGAAAAAGATAAATTAAAACAAAATATCAGTGCAGCTAAGCCTCCTGTTGCTTTTAATTCCCTGTGATAGTAACCGCACGCAAGTTTCCTACACAGAAATATATGGTTTGTTTTAAAACTAGCAATATTAGCATACAATAAACATTTTTTTCATACTGCATATTCATAAGGAGCAGAATTAAGGTTGATAATGCGACCTGCACTTTCACATCCTTCACTGCTTTCTGTGCAACAGGAACATTATGAGTTGCTTTTCTGAGTTTTGTTTTTACACCGTATTATAAGATTATTCATTTTTCAAAGAAAGAAGAAGGTATTACATATAATACATCTTGCAAAACACTCTCTAATGGCAGCAGATCTTCATAAGAACTGCGTCTCCATTCATTGTGCTCCTATTAAAGTTAACTGCAATCTATTTATTATATCATTAAACTTAATATATTGTAAGATGAATTCTATTTATAGATGTAATAATAGCTGTGCTAATCACTCAAGTTCACATTGAACCAGGGTGTGCTTCTGAGTCACAGCAGCAGTTGCTTCAGAGACCAAAGGACATTCCTAAATTTCCTGAGGCAATGACCTCGCCTGTTACACTCACTGGACAAGCCTGAGTGGCCCAGCAGAGCAGCCCCTGCAGGCTGCTGGCTCCCACACTTGCACTGTGGAGGAAGCTGGCACCACACATCCCATCCACCTTCCTCCCTTGGCCCACTCTTCTCCCAGATATCTGTACACACCACTGAAGTCAAGGGCACTGGTTGTCACACCATGCCAGCAACCAGAGGCCACCTGGGCACAGGGTATTCTCTTGGCACAATATGAAGATAGCAGTCACTGCCTGGGGTCTTTTAGAAATAATTTTACCTTATATTCCTATTATAGTAATTTCACAGATTCTGGACGTGACGATAGTCCATAAAGTTAGAAAACCATGCATAGAGATTGTTCTTAGGTACACAAAGCACAAGCTCTTCTTGCTGATCAACACATGATGAATACAATACAAAAGAAATTAATAGGGATTCCTTTTTTCAGTACTTCAACCTGAGAGCTGAGTTGTTTTGTTTATATTGACAAGAACATTTCCAAACTGGAGAAGTGTGCATTTCTGCCTTTGAAAACCAAAGTTCAAACTGTTTTCACCCACGTATAAGCAGATTTGCATCACCTTTGTAGAAAAAAAGAAATGTGTGTTTGGACTTGGAAGGCTTACCAAAAATGTCTGTTCGTTGCACTGAATACAAATGGAGGACAGGTATCTACCACTGTTTTAAAGTTTTCCTTTTTTTTGAGATGCCTTTATTTTAATTGCCAAGAGAAATGTCTGTTTATCTGGCATAATCTATACAAATTTATTTACAAAATAGTTTCTGTTGTCATTTGTGGTATATGAGAATGAGAAGGGGTTAGTTGTGAGTCTTTAGGCTACAGAAGAAGAATTCCTGGATTTACAGATTAAACCAGAAGGATTTAGGAAGAATGTAAAGAAAAAAACTATTAAAAATGTCAAATCTCGTTTCCTACCTGTTTTACCTAAAGGGTGTATAAAGGTTACAAAACCAAGCATTTGAAAGAATTTGAAATGACAGGAATAAGATGCTTTTACTTCGAAAAAGCTGCTTAACAAGACAGCCTGGACATGGTACATACTAAATAAGAGATTCTGTGGAAACAGTGTCTGAGGTTTTGATTTATTATACATTGTTATTATACACTGTTATCCATCTGTGCACCTGCATCAAGTTTGCAAAGGCAAACATTCCGATGTTCTAGGCATGGCTTCCTGGCGTCCATTTTATAGCATCAAGGGACTTTACCCCATCATGTGGCAATGCGTTGACTCCCTGTCCAGTGTGCCAGTGGCATGGGACACAGCCTGAGCCCCCACGTGACGCCCCACCACTGTGGGTAGCCAGCAGTGAGGAACACAGCAGGATGCCACCTCTGGTGCAAAAGCTCTAGAGGATGGTGAAACATGATGTAACAGGGCAGTTTGCTGGTAGCAGAAGTGTAGGATCCTTGGGCACCCATAACTTCTCTGAGCAACTTAATCCAGTGCCTCCCTAGTCCCTGGGTAAAGAATTTCTTCCAAACATCTAACCTAAATCTCTCCTCTTTCAGTTTAAAACTGTTTCCCCTTGTCCTGGCACTACCTGCCTGTATAAGAAGTGACTCTCCCTCATTTTTAAAAGCCTTCTTGAGGAACTGAAAGGCCACAGAGAAGTCTCCCTGGAGCTTTCTCATCTCTAGGCTGAACAACAGCACTCTCAGCCTATCTTCACAGAAGTGCTTCGGTCCCCTGATCATCTTCATGGCCTTTTCTGCACTTGTTCCAACAGGTCCATGTCTTTCTCATGCCGGAGTGCCCAGAGCTGAACACGGCACTGCAGGTGGGGTCTCACCAGAGTGGAGTAGAGAGGTAGAATCCCCTCCCTCGGCCTGCTGCCCTCAGGGCTGTTGATGCAGTCCAGGACACAGCTGCCCTTCTGGGCTGCCAGCACGTTGCCGGCTCACATCCAGCTTTCTGTCCACCAGAACACCCCTGTCCCCCTCTGCAGAGCTGCTCTCAATGAAAGTCAGTCCAGTCTGTACTCACATCTGGATTGCCTTGGCTCAGGTGCAGCACCTTGCACTTGGACTCCCAGCCTCGAGAGGTTCTCATGGGCCCTCTTCCTAACCTTGCCCAGGTCCCCCTGGATGGTATCCCCATGCCTCTGTTGTGTCAACTGAGTTGCCAACTGTGTCAACTCAGCTGGTCAGCTCCTCTATACCTAAGGCCAGTTTCCCTGGGGATCTCATCCACTAATTATTTAAATGACTAATGTTCACTTTTCTGGAGCTCACAGTCCTGACTTTGCTCTTTGTCAGGCCCATGTTCCTCAAGATCAGAAACTCAACCAGGGCTTGGTCGCTACAGCCTAGGCTGCCTCCAGTCTTAAGCTGTCTAATGAGCTCCTCTGCATTGGTGAGCACCAGGCCCAGTAATGCTTCTCCTTTGCTTTGTCTGATACCTTCACCAGCAAGTTATCTGGAGGGTATTTTGTGTTTTCTCTGCCATAATTGCCCACATCTGCAGAGCAGCTGGAAGCAGCCACTACAGGGAAGATGCAGTTTTGCCTGCAGAATGCTTGGTGAGTCCCAGGTCAGTCAGGTCAGTCTGATCAGCACTGTGACCTGGTAAGATGCAGACTCCTTTTAGCCCAGTGTCTCTGGTTCATGGAAATGGTCATTTTCCCATGACACACGCTCTGCCCCAGCATTAAGTGGCAGTGGTAGTTATAAAAGGGAAAACTGCACATTCCATCTGCTTGATCCAGCTTCCTTTTCTCACCCAACCCATGCCTATGGTAGAGCACCATACCAAGGGGGATTTACTCCTTTTCCTTGAACCCTCATGATTTATTGCCATGACAACTCTCCCCTCTCCAGAGGCCTGGGGGAGCCCTGTGAGCTGGTTTCTCCTGAGTACATTCTTCCTGCAGTGGAGGATGGATGCCAAACCTTTGCAGAGCAGAAAGGAATGCCAGGCATCCTGGGGTCACACCAGATGCTTTGAAGGCTTGCTAATCCACTGTCATTAACCTTATGCTGTGCAATTGCACGTCAAAATGGGCTACAGGCAGAGCAAGCAGGCCAGCAAACCTGCCCTGTCTAAAAACCTCTTTCCTGATCAGGTGCTTCCAGTCTAGAAACCACTCAGCATGCTTGCCTGTCTCTTACAAGAAACACAGCACTGCATAACTTCAGGTAACCAGTCCCTCATTCAGATGAGAGGGATGACAATTGCTATTTTTTTACACTGTATTTAGCTTTACCAGCACAACTCTTTATAACAGATTTTTCATAGAATTCAAGAAGTACAAAGTAGGTGGCACCTTTTGCAGTGTTTCAGATATATTTTCCAGCACTGCTGCCTGTGCAAAACTACAAGGTAGTAAGAACTACAGCATAAAAAACCAAAATGACCATACTTGTCCACTGTTATATCTAAGCTTCTCTTGGGAAAGCATTTTGTTCAATAAAAGCTTATGCTTCCTTTATAAATCTATAACATTTCTTGAATTTAACTTTAATTTAAAAAAAACTACATGTCAAAACCCTGTTTCTACCCTCAAGGAAAACTGCATGCTGCAATCTTCACATAACCTCAGACATCACATATTTAACCATTTCTCTAAAAACTTATGTCAACTTGCCAGATCAGTGTAATGGAACAGATGTGCTCCCTAAACCAATCCATTCACTGTGGGTTAAATAGCAAGACAGTTAACTAAACTCTTGGGTTTTGAAGCTTATAATTTCTTTATTTATAGATAGGATGAAGTAAATTAAAGATTCCAGAATTTCTTTGTTTGCTGTTCCATTCACTTGTAACCACAAAATTAGATGGCAACCATAGTTCTAAAGTTTGAAAGTTTATGGAGACTCAGTATTTTACAAATCAAATTATTTAAGGAAATGCAGTCCATCTAATGTTACTGATTTACCAAGTGAATGCTACAAAGTAATATGCCAAGGAATAGTCCATGTCACCAATGTGGTTGGTTGTACATGGAAGTATCTTAAAACTACTTTGAATTAAGAGGAAAAAATGCAGAATATTGCAAACTATTATTTGAAATTAGTACACTAGACGAGAGATTTAAGATTCTGTAATAAAGCCTTGCAAATATATGTCCTAGTTCCTATTCATTTTATTTTGCTGAAAGCATCTACTAAAGCTTGTTATTAGCTATAACATTGCCTAAGCTATGCCAGCAATGCTCTGACAAATCTCTAGGGATTTTTTACCCACTTTCCTTTTATTATCATACTCCATTTCTAATATTCAATCAGTGCCAAACTGGTTTATGTATGCCAATCTTTCTCACAGAAATGGAAAAATATCCTGCTGTATGTCATAGGCCTGCTGATGTGACAGGGAGAGGCTGAATGGAAGTGGGAAAGGGAAGCAGGAGGGAGGAGGATGAGAACACCAGCCTGCAGTCTGGTATTTAGCAGAAGTCTCTTTTTTTTTGACCAGAAAGTTGGCAAAAAATCAAAGTGCAGACTAGCAATAGTTAGGTCCCTTTTAATTTAACCTTTGACAAAAGCTTCGCACATCATGTGGACTCTTCCCTTTAGTCTAATTTCAAATACAGAACAAACCTGTGCCTTGAAAACTGGCCAGACCTGAATCTCCAACTAAATATGCTACGAGCCACTGGCCAGATCATTCGCTGATGAACCTAAATTTCAATTTCTATGCAGTTATTTAAACACAGCCCAATTGTTAGCTGAATTTCCCCACTGGGACAAGATTGTACCATGTTCACTTTTGTCGCTTGTAAAATCATAGGCAATGTTTAGGAATATTTGATTAAAAAGAAAATTCTGGGAAGAACTTATTTGCTGCTTGTGTAAATACAGTTCCTCATTAAAATTTGATAACAACAGGCTTAATGGAATACTACAACCTCATTCATGCTTTTGAATAAAGTGATTTAAATTGGCATGAACACAGTTTAAATACACTTCTTCCCAGCTAACTGTTGGCAGCTTTTTAACGGCCTGCAGGGACAGGTATGACTCATGCCTGCTCTTCAGAAACTTTGTTAAAATGCAAATTTTTTTTCCACTGGTTTATTGTGCTTTACAAGTAAACTGAAAGAGACTAAAATTAGAAGGCAGACCACTATCACCAGAGGGATTAGGAACTCCTGCACTATGCTGATTCCAAAAGCTGTATGGGTTGACCTGTACTAAGGACTCTTTTATTTTGGTTCCTACTAGATTTCTGGCAAACTTTACCCAAAGTCTCTCCTGGTTACAAATTATTTTAATTCCCTGTGTTTAGGAACAGTGGGCGGTCTCTGGATTTGCATGCAACATTGCACTGAGCAACCCTCACTCTCTGCTATGCAAGACTGAAGAAAATGAAGGTGTTCCCCCTAAGTAAGTCAGCATGAGAACGCGACGTGGTCACAAGTCATATGGCAAAGCTCTGGGGTTTTTAAAACAACCACAGCAACAGTCTTTTCATGTGTCTTATGCACAGTATGCTAATGTTTACTGATTCTGATTAACACAAATGAAAGTTTGGTGGACAGGTAGTTTAAGAAGGGGATCCAACATCCTCAAGTTTTGACTGAGCAATCAACCTGTCAAGGAAAAGACAGCAGAAGATACTAACCTTCCCTGTAATTCAGGCATTTTAGGTAGTGCACACTACTGGGTTAAAAGCTAAAACAATAAGGTACATTTCAACTCAAGATAGGGATGTTAGCCTCCTTATCAGCACAGTCCTTCAAAGAGCCCTCTGAAATTCTCTTCCTTTGACACAGACAAGCCTCACATCTGTGGCAAGATGTGTGGGCTACTCAGTCCTGAAGAGCACAAGATGTGCTCTCAGGTTAGTATCTGGTTAACCAGAAAACCTCAACAAGCTTTGTGCTTAATTTGCCATATCACAGAGGAAAGTTAAATGTGACTCAGAGGTGAACGTACTGAAAAGCAAGAACATTTACACTAACTGGATTTTGTATACTGTTCTGTTCATGATAGCTGGTTACATTACCATATTATGTGCATCTGCTTTAGGAATGGAGGGGTTTTGCTTTTACAGCAGGTAGGCGACTGGCAGTTTTGTGTGGCTCTCTGAAAGGAGCTGTAGAAACGTGACTAGTAAGCTGGGTTAGCTGTTCAGTATTAAAGGTTAAATGAGGAAAAGAAAAAAGAGGAAGACTCAGCCAGAGCCTGCATTGATCTAAAGCATGGGTCAACAGTTCCAAGACAGAGAAAATCCAATTCATTTCCCATTTCCAATTTCCAGGGGACATCTATTACAATCTAAAAGGTTCTGTTTTCAAGAGTTATGATACTAACACCCTTTTCTAAGCAGAGGCAGTGTACACTGAGGTTAAAGAGATGACTGTACCAAAAGAAATCTCATCTCAGAATTAAAAAAAGGTGTGAAAAACAATCATAATTCCTTCACCTCCACAAAAACTATATGTTTTTGTTGCAATAAAGAGTGGAACTCTAGAATTAAAAATTTAGCAGGTGCCGAAGTATGAGAATGGGGATGGATACCAGGTTAAGGAGCAGTCATGAAGGTTGTGAAAACAACCAGCATACCAAAGCCAACCCTCTTGATCTTTTGGAAGGATATTTTCAATATCTGCAACTGGTAGTTAACATTTTTCTGGTTTTATATCTACCTAAATACATAAATAAGCAATCAAAGTGTCTTCTGCTCTGAGGAAAATTTGTGCTTAAGGGTATGTGACACCTGGAGAGATCTCAAGGATACATACCATGAGATATACCCTTCATCATTTCTCACTATGGAGGTACTGACCTGGCTCTGGATGAAACAGAATGTACTACTGGCCTCCAAACAAGACCCCACCATGCAAGCAGATGGTTGATGGCATCAACAAGAGAGTCAAAGGCTGCTGCAGTTTTGTCCAGTCGGGCGCTATCACATATCCAGCTTACATTCTCTAACAAAAGTTTGAGCAGTGACACCCAGATCTGAACAAATCTGGTCCTGCCCAACCAAAACCTCAGTCTGAAAGAAACTATCAACTAATTTCTTCCAGACAACACAAGAATTCCAGGAAGGCAAAGTAACCATTTTATGCCTCTGACAGGTCTTTCTAATTCTTCTACAAACTCTTCCAACTTTTCATCTCCCCAAAACACAACCTCAGTTCTCAGAAATAGTCTGAAACAAAGGACAACTAGGAAAAAATTTCCCTGTGCTCAGATGTTAAGTCTCCCTCCCTGCAGCATTAGTGTCATTAAAATGTTTTTAAATGAAAGGGGAAAGAGCAGTAGCTTGCAGTAGCTTCCAAATAATGCAGTTATATTACCTTTTATCTGTACGGATCCATCATGGAATTGCACTATTCCTTTAGGGGCCTTTGGGAATGAGGTGAGAATATTATCTTGATCTGCATTAAAGCAGTAACTGAATTGAGTATATTTGCTTCTTCATGTTAAGCTAATTTCAAGAAGCTCTTAATTTGTTAGCACTTTTCAGAGTGATCTTGAAGCTGGAAAGGAAGGGAACAGGCAGCTCAATGTATATAACAAAGGTTTGTCAAATAACATCAATATTCCTCAATGAGATTGCCCTTTCAAAGTAAGAACTACTTAGAGAGATGGACCCCAACTCAAAGGGACCAAATGTAGTGAGGGGCTCCCAAGCTGAGGGCTTAACCTACAGGCAAAACAGACTAAAAATCTGGCCAGGAATCAAGACAAGCTGCTTCTTCATGTTGCCATTCCCACTTTTGGTTGTAAACAAACTCTGGGACCATGGCTGGGAACACCAAGTCTGCAAGCACACACTCTCCACATCAATGCAGAGCAGAGAGGATGACTTTAGACAACATCAGTAGAAAACTGCAGTTGACAAGGAAATACATCTTTAGGAAAAGGAGAATACCATGCTTTTACCAGTTCAAATCCCATTTTCAAATATATGCGAATATGACCACTGACAACTAAACATGCT
Source organism: Cisticola juncidis (assembly GCA_013400215.1). Taxonomy (NCBI): domain Eukaryota; kingdom Metazoa; phylum Chordata; class Aves; order Passeriformes; family Cisticolidae; genus Cisticola; species Cisticola juncidis. The sequence goes on from VXBR01010508.1 coordinate 412,443, forward strand.
TCACTTCAAGAACAGTTCTAGATCAGAGGCCCATATGCTCCAGAAGCATTCCTCATGCCTACTACTATCAACCCCTAAGGAAATGCCCACACCTCTCTACAGACATTCTTCACTGTAAGACAGCATACCTTCCATAAGCTTTTCTGAAACAAACTTGCCAAAACCAGCTCTCAAAATGGCAAGCCATGGGCATATTCTCTGCTGGATATAGCTGTACCTGAAGACGTTACTCTCCCCTCCTTAAAAGATTTCAGTCAGAGAGCTAAATTGGCTTTTACAATTATATATAGTAGTAGATCTTTGGCAATAAATACATGTTTTCCTCCTTACACAAGCTAAGAAGTGATGACATGAGCAGCTTAAGCAGCAGATCTGAAACAGCAGAAGTCTGCTGACAGGATGCATGACAAATACCTGCAAGTAGCCCAAAGGGTGGCAGCTTATCCAGCCAACTTAGCTGAGCTGGAAGATGACACGTTCACAGTACCAACTGGTCACAATCACAGAAGCCCAAATACACTGGATTCCCTATCACTAGGATAAGTGCACTGGATTCACTGGAGGGGCCTCACGGTACTGCCAGGATTTGACCCAACATCTTACAAGCCCATATTACTGCTGTTCTAATCATTAAGCCTCCCAAATCCAATACTTACAAAGAGTGGCACATCTGACTTCAAAAGTGTCTTTCTTTGAGAAATTCTAGAGGCAAATTACTTAATCCAAAATGAAGATATCTGTCATGAAATTCAATTGTGTTTGCTATCTACTGTTGCAGTTACAGGAGCTTCTCCAGTACTGGCAGTCCAGCTCATTCACACATATACACATTAAAATCCCCTATTGTCAGATGGGACATGCCAAGTCACCTCTTCCATACATGTTTTCAATAAACAGATACACAAACAGCACTGCTAAAACACTTCAATTATTCAGTTCAAAAGACAAGTTAGATGAAGAAACCAGCCTCTGGTCCAATTTATCTTTTTTTAAAAGGAGTCTTGAGTTCCATTTCTAGTGTTGCTACATGTGACTTTGTGCAACACCTTAGCTCTGTGAAGGGAAAACAGTAGTAAACTACACCAAAGATAGATATGCCAGAGGCCTACATTCTGCTGAGAATTACAAGTTAGCAAATATACATGGAGTCAGCTTGCAGACAGCTAACAGCAGCTGCTTGAAGGGAAGGCTTGGATTCACAGCCCCTTGCCTTCTCAGAGTATGAGACAGGTTGGAGAGGCAGTGAGAATCACCAGCCAGAGGTTTAATACTTGCAGATAAAGCATAAACCTTTCAGGAATCCTTGGTTACATACTCTGAAGCCAACTCCACAATGATTCCCTTACTATCAAGACAACTAAATGAAACCACACTTTCATTCTGCAGGTGTAAAATGGTACAATAAACTCTGGTAACTTTTTACTGATGTATTTTAGAGGTGGTTTTGGTTTCAACAGATGGAAAGGCCTTCCAGTGAAATCATTCTGCTCAGCTATCATTCATATCATGTGCTTGCACTCAAATTTTCAACTTCGTAATGAATTGACTTTTACTACTGAGGGTGAATTCTCCAAACCCATTGATGAAATACCTAAAGTATCTTCAAATCACACATTTCTTTCACCCCTTTCCACAGACCTCGTACTGCCACACCAATTCACAAGAGAATTTTATTACAGAGCCCTTCCTCCTGTTGTACTGATGACAACAGTGCCTGCCTAGGACTGTGACTACCCTCCAGGCTGACGCTGAGCTCTGGTGCACCAGTGGAAGCAGTGCCCGCTGTGCCCCAGTGGACAGGCTTTGCCTGTCATCTGTCACTCATCCTTTCCTCTGCAGACCCCTGTACCCACCTACAAATTGCCTCTTGTACAAACAGCCCAACCTAATCCACTCCAACCAAACAAGCGCGGTTGGCAGAGCCTTATTTCACTTTGAGAAACAACATTGCCATCAGATTTGAGAGGGTATTTCCCTTCAACAGAAGGGCTGTTTACCTGAACTTACCTAAGCAAACAATCTATGAGGATTCAACACATGTTTATCAGTGACTGCAGCGGTGTAAATTAAACTCCTGGATTTTGCAGACATGTGGCTGTGGATTGCTAGTGTATTCCTTCTACCAGTTGTGCCGTGGGAGCAGAGCACCCAGAAACAGCTGGATCAAATAGCACCTTAAGCTGCTGCAGCTTCTTGCTGACACTGAACTCTTTGCCAACAAAGGTGCTCTTTGCCCACCTTAGCTGTAACCAAGTGAAGGGTTTAGTTAGCAGAGAAATAGCAGGTAAAATTAGAACTTTCCAAGCCATAAGACTTTAGGGTTACGTCAGCAAAGCTACTACAGAAGACATCATCACTTCTGTGTAAAGTACTCTGGCAGAAGCAACAATGCTCACTTTTTTATCAAACCTGAAAATGTCTCTATGCTATCATGAAGGCATAGTCATCATCCATGTGAATTGCCTGTAAGCTGCCACAGATCCCCCTGAAAAAAAAACCCCAAAACACTTTGACAAACCCTAATCTATTTACAGAAGTTGAGGCCATCAACTAAAGGACCTGAAAGACACATTTAAAGGCTATATGTGCAAACTCTTTAAGAAATCCACTCATGCACAGAAATCTGCAATATGGAAGCATCCTGGGAGGGAGAGTTCAAATATGCAAAAAAGTACAAAGTCAAAGACAGTACAAAGAGTTTACAACCTTCTCTCTCTCTCTCTGTTGCTTTTTTTTTAAACTCCTGTTTGAACACTGGATTTTTTTTTTCTTTTTTTTCTGCTCACTGGTAAATAAAATGAATGTGAAATTCCTTTCCCACCTATTTCAGCAAAGTCATAATAGCAAAGTATTTTTTTGTTTGTTGTAGAAGTTGCAAGAAATGAAAAATTATTCATTAGTGAACCTAGTGGATTTACTTAATAATTCTTTTATCAGTAAAAACATGTTTTTCTTTAAACAAGACAGACTTCTCTTGAGATCAGAAAGTTTTTCTCTCCCCATAAACAATTTTCCTTCCATTTTAGCTGAGTTTCTTCTGCCAAGATATTTGAAAAAGGCAACTTACACAAATATTTAGATGTAAAATCCTCAAGATAGAAATTACAATAGTAACTTTACAAACTAAAGCAAATTTCTTTATAATTAGAGTCCAGAATTTATTGCCAGTATTTAAAAAATATATAAGAACTTTACCACAGAGAAATATATCACAACGTCCACCTCAACTGTCAGAGACAGTTAACTTTTCTTGTATGTTTGGAAAAGAAATCAAAAGAAAACAATAGGAAAATATAAAAAAGCTTTGCTTTTGAGAGTTGAGAGTAAAGAACTTCTACAGTTTTGTTAACCCGTCATATCAGAATTCATCCATTATAATTTATGTCCTTTTAGAGTTCCAAAAATGAATGAGAACCTTTACCCTCAGAATACCAGAAGCTGTAAAGACAACACAACAAAGAACTGAGAATGTGATGCAACAAATAATGAGAGTGTAAATCTGAAGTTCAGTGCTTCTCTCCATTATCAGTGCATGGTAATTTTATGCTATTTTCTGCTGAGGCTCCTTTGAACAGAACATTGAAGAGTGATTACATGTCCAAACTTTAATAAAATGTCAGAATCCACTGCTTCATTGTATCTGCAATTGTGATGGATTCCTCCTACACACAGGATAAGAAAGGATAGAATTTTGTATTCATGGTGCTCCAAGCACTATGTTTTAAGTTGGGGCTTGATGTAAATCAGTTATTTGCCAACCAGAAAGTCATTATTACAACCTCACATTTTAATTAAAAAGGTATTTTTGCTCTTAAAAAGATACCTTCAGATCTTGAATACACTTCCAGAGAATAAAGATTTTAAAAATTAACCATCTCTCACAAAAAAAAAAAAAAAAAAGGCCAATATCATGTGTAACCACTACAAGGGGGACAGAAGGCAGCACACTGGGTTCTTCCCTGCAGTTTCAACTCTGCTTAAACTGAAATAGGAAAAAATACCTCTCTTTTGGGAAAAGAACCTGCAAAATTTCTCATTTGGCCTTCAAAACTTTCATCCTTTACAGGCCAAAGCTCACACCTCCAAACTCTGAGGTCTGTCCAATACCAATGGAAAAAAAAGCCATAGGCATCTAGGGTGGTCCTGCTTCCACCCTCCTACCTCAGGTAGTGTTGTCATTGCCAGATGGAAGATGGAAACTACAGGCAAACCAGACCTGGCATCAAAGACACATTCGTCCTACTCTCTGGAACTCCCACCTTGTGGCAGTTTCTACAGCCAAAGTTAACTATATCCTAACCTGCAGGCTAAAGTCCCCCCACTTAGTTTTCACAGCAGAGCTATCTTCAGACAAAACAGAACCAAACTTTTCATATTGATTTCTCTCTGTATTTTGGACAGATCCTCTTTTTACAATGAGGTCACATGTGAAAACTTGTTACTCAAAGCGAGATTCCTCTTTCACTCATCCTACTGTGTACAGATGGTGACAAAAGTAGTTCTTCCTACCTGCTGTAGAAAAAAGAATCACTCTTAGAGTTTCAACAGCCAAAAGCATCATAAAGATTGTATGCAACCTATGCAGCTCCCCTTGTAGAGGGAACACATCAAAGAGAAGACGTCTGTCAGGAATGCACAGCGAAATGTTGACAGCCAATCCAATGGTATTTATTCAGCTTTTGCACACCGGCTGTTGCAGAGCTGAAGAGCAAATCTTACCACAACCTTCTTGCCAGGAGATTTAACTCTCCTATAAGCTGGGCTTTGAGGCATCAGAGAGGAAAGAATAATTCTTGTATTTTCTTTGGAAACAATGCAATAATGATTGCAAGACATACTTGTCTGAATTAGATGTATAATACAAAGTCTCATAAGAGACACTCTGAACTTCTAAAGCTTGCCTGGCAGTGATAGGAGCTATTAAGGGGTCTGCTTTAATGGATAACGAACATGATAACTCCCACAGAGAATCAACTGGTGCTGTGCTGGAAAGACTGAAAATGCAGTCCTGTTGTTGCACTGGTCCTCACAGAGGGAAAAGCGAAAACACAGCTCACATTAAGATTTGCAAAAGCTTCTATCCTGTTTTTTGTTGAGAAATACATGACTGAAGAATTTTGACTTCTTATATCCCTTCTGAAAGAACTTACTGCAAATTAATTGAGCGATTTTTTGTATTCCTCAAGTGTAGGTAAAAGAGCATTTTCAGGTCTGAATGTTCATCATAATTTTGAATCTGATGGCACTGAAAAGAACTTTGAAATAACAGATCTGATTGGTAAGGCAGAATCATGAAGCTAGTTCGCCACCATCTTCATCAGCCTGAATAGAAGTTGTATGGGTTGGTCGTGCTCTGAAAAATGACATATTGCACCTAGATTATTGCCATCTTTGTGAGACAGCTCTCTCTTACATTCTGACAAATAGGGAGACGAAATAATAATAATAATAGTCTTATTGCTGCCCCTTGCTCATTCCCTCAACATAAAAAGGTTATCAGCAGACTGTTGAGTGAATTACCAGGGAGGATGGGTAGCCACATACCAGGTGTCACCCCAAAATTCAGTTTCTGCCTGGTAAACTTTGCTATCTGATGTACATTTCTCATCTAATTTAGTGTGTACTCTGCAACAGGAAATTTCTGTCACCAAGGGGAAGGTGACTATCTTTCTACCTTGGAAATAGCTGAACCCATGATAGCTATTACTTATAAAGTCCTCATCAGATGATGTTTTCAGCTAACCAGAATATATCTATTAGCCACAATTTCAAGACCTCAGTGACTCCCTGTGTTGCACCCAATGGAGGCTGTACTCTCTTTCTTCCTGGTACACAGTGCCTAAACTCACGTGGACCAGAATAAGTGCTTTCTATTATTTGCAGCTGACAGCCATCATAATAATTTGTCTGTCTATTTCACAAATGGGGGATATCTTTGTATTTCTCATATTGTCTTCAGAGGGGATAGGGTATTTGTTTCTTTGCAATTCCTGTTTTGAATTACGGCCATTTTCAATTCTTTTATCGACATTATTCTCAGAGAACAACTCATTCCCCATGGTTTTCTCCTTCAGGGTAGGCCTCCAGGCTGACTTCTTTGACACTGTATATCCACCCCACTTACTGGAAACCATGACAGACTGAAAAAATGCATCCATTTGCTTCAGCTTTCCATTCATCCGAGTCAAAAACTAATGTGAATCAAGACTTTCTTCCCTCCCAAAACCAAATGCAGGATGCAACAACAGAAGTGACTTTAACAGTCACTAGTCATATGCAGAGTAAGAGGACAGTAGATGGGTTTGGATTATGCTAAAAGACTTCCTGAAGAGACTTTACAGCAAAGTGCTGTATAATTCCATTCTGAATTTTTACGTAAGATCCTTTGTAACCTGAAGATACTTCCAGGGATCGCTCAGGATCTGAAGCAAGATAAAAATACAGCACTTTTGACTTCTGCACAGCTTTACATAATATATTTACAGGATAACATCTAAGAACTTCATTTGAACAAACTTACAGACAGCTACTTGGTAACTCAAGGAGTGAAACTGAAGGGAGTGGCACCAATGTAAAATTGGAGAAAGGCATATGTCAGCAAAGTGGATTACTGCAAGGCTGGTGAATAAAGCTACCAACCATCTTCCTTCAGGACTTTTATGCTGTTGGAGGTATATCTTGTCTTATGGTATTTACACCTGCCATTATGCTTCGTTATGTTTCAACAATACACATGAAGGGCCAACCCCACAACAATTTCCTAATTATTTTAATTTGCCTCATTTTTGAGAAGGTTTCCTAATTAATATTAAGCATTAAAAATGCTTCCTCTTGAAGTTTCACTGAGCTCTTGAGCGTAAAGTACAGCTGTTAAAACAGGCTCCAGGGATAAAGGACTGATGTCTTTTTTTTTTTTTTTTAACTTCACTGGATAACTTCACTGGTTTGGATGATTTGTCCAAAACTCAACACTGAAGACTTGTCAGAAAAGTCCTATAAAGCAGAAATATTCCCAACAGAAAAACTGAGCTAAAAGCCTGTCTTTTACTAGGGAAGCAGAAAATCTTTTCACAAAAGCAAAAAACTTCAAGAGGACATTCTCTGCTGTCAGTAACTGACAATTAGGTTTTGCCCACGGGTTGCAAACACAATGAAGCATCCAGTACAGGAGATCCAGGACCCCATCATGACAAAGAAGAACCACAGTGTCTCTGAACACTCTGAAGTTTCAGTAATTTCCATCCTTTCTCTGAAAACTGTCTTTGATGTGTTCTCATTGCCAGTCAGTTGCTTCAGATGTTGATTGCTCATTACACTGATTTCTCCACTGCTTTCAGTTCACTGAGGGTTTTATCATGAACTTTTCTGAAACAAATCAGTATAAAATATCCTTAGTAGGATGAGGTTTAGGATGGAGATTAATTGTATTTCATCCACAGTGGTGTCTGCTTTCCATCTGCTTATTAGGAAAATTTCTTTTACTTCTTCTTTACTTCTTTTACTTTTACTTCTTTACTTTCTTTTACTTCTTCTTTAGTAGCTTTTACTGCATCTATTATCTTATGGGCACTTTAGTTCCTACCACAGACTTTATCACAAAACTCATATGTAGACAGTTCAACAGGCAAAGACAGATAGCTGGAGAGCTCTAAGTCCAAACCTGTGCATCTGTTCTGAGCACCAAACCATTACTAGCCATTAGGTAACACAGTTTTTGCATGCATTGTGTTTTAGATAATGTGGAAAATACAAATAATACACCTATAAAAATTACAATGCAAAGGAGTTCTGATAAAAAAAAATCAAAATATTTAAGGTAGAAACAGAAAAAGAGTTTTCAGAGGCAGTTCTCAGACTTTAAAATGTAATTTGCTTTTCACAAATCCCAGTCATTTGAGATTCCCTACCACAAAGATGACATCATAGATCTGCGAGATTCTAAATTGTATCATGAATTTAATAATTTTGTATTTAATACAAAAAACTTATCTATGCACTCTGACTTCTTTTATGGCAAAAGCTTAGTTATTTACCATCCAAATACTCCTGAATTAGTTTTACACATGAACTGAATTAGTTTTACACATGAACCTAATTCAAATTAATGCTGAAGTTACATCATACTTAAAACCATCCAGATTTAAATGATAAAGTTCTGTGTTACCACTTATCTACAGATTTGGAAGTACCTAGTGCTTTCTGCTATGGAAGAACAAACTGCCTCATTAATTTACAGCTGTCCTTCTTGATTTAGCTAAAAGGACTTCTGAAATACACAGCCTTTTGTTCATCTCCACTCACCAAACCACCTCAAAGGAAACCTAAACTGAAGCCACAAGGTTGGGCACAGAGCTGAGTGGGGTCCTACTCAAGGAGCTGCCCATTTGTCACATCTGGACACCACACAGCACTTGTACCATGGCTCCCCCATGTTTAGCTGTGCCAACAGAAGATGCTGCTGTCCCCACAGCAGAACCAAAGGAACAATAAATCCACTTGATGTGAAATTAGCTGGGTTAGTGCAAATCACCCATTTAAATTGGCTAAGCTTTTCTGGCTGATTGCTCCACAGTCAGTGTGGGAGCCCTGCTGGCTCCAGTGAGGCCATAATTACCACCAAAGGGGCAATAGGAACCTGCCTGGGGGAGATGGAGGTTTCCTGTGGCATGGATTTTAGCCAAGAGAATGTCTGTCTACAGCCCCCAGCATGTGATTTTTAATCAAAGTAGTGATACTAGCACAGGCAGTTGCAGGAGGGCCTTTACAGTGACAGCAGCTCTTACATCTGCTCTCCATGCACCACAGATACATGTTCACTTGGCCAGTTAAAGACGTTTAACCCCTGGGTATTCTACCACCTTTCTGCAAGAGGTTACTGACCTTAGAGCTCTGCTGCTCTTTCATCTCCTTCATGCAAAACATTTTCCAGGTAGCTTAAACCACTTTTGATAGCCTTTTAAACTTTACTAACTTTGTCTAAAGCAAGTTAGATCATTTACAGGATCCATTTGCCAGCAAAGATGAAGGAAGGAAATAATTTCTGGCAGACTTCTAGGCAGTATTGGAAAAAAAGAGAGAAAGCAGGAAGGTGGGCTGGAGGCAGAGGTGTGCAAATAAAGCCTCCAGGAAGCACAGCTGGATTCAGAAGATGGCAGCTGTTCATAACCTCTTCTTGTACTTTCGTGTAACTGCATTTAAAGACAGATGTGTGAAAGCTAAGTGTTTCTAAACTCAGGGGGTGGAGAGGAACTATCCCTGATGCAGCAGCTTATCACAACAGGGTCTTCCTTTGGCCATTACTTTTTTTTTTGCTGTACTTCAATACACATCAAAAACTCTAATAAATTATATTTGATTTAAAGAGCTTGAACAAGTTTCAGTTTGTGAATTCCCCACTTCACTCTTGACAAGCACAGAGTGAATGTGCTTCAGATGTGGAAGGTGACCAGTGAGCAGCATTTCACTTGCAACTCAAAACTCATAAAGCTGTGCTTAAATCTTCAATGTCCTCAATGTAATGTTGAATGTGATCACTAACTCATTCAAAGCAGAACTCTTCATATCACATTTTCCAAGTGTTAGCTCACACTACAGAGAAGCAAGGGAATTTTGCTGCTGAGCAGTGCTGCTCCTTAAAATCTCTTGATGTTTTGTAACTATTCTTGAAATAAAACTCTGGTCAATAGTTAAGTAGGTAAGAAGCATCTTAATTTCTTCTCTCAAAAATATATCTGTTAACTGGTCTGGAATAAGAGCTCATCTTCTCACTGCCAGGCACTGGCTTTACACAGTACAGTTGTTTGCTGTGCTACAGGACCAACATCTACAAATACAGCACATCTCCTTATTATCAGTAAAGGAAGTGGCAGAATCTTTCACTATCCCAAATAAAGCTGGGATGGGGGAAGGGGAGGAGACCAAAATGTTGACCTGATAAGGTTCCAGGTATAACTGATGTGGCATAAAATTTAGGTACATAGCTGAGACTTGCTGGTTCCCACTGTGCAGGAAGGACAGTGTTGTAATGAGGTGTAGTAATGAAGGAGGAGTTTGTCTCCAATGGGAAAGAAAGAGGTAAAACAAGGAGAAAGAACCCCAAGATTCTAGCATCCCATGAAATCAATAGCTCTGTTGAGTCTATGGTTTTATTGTCCGAGGCTCAATGCCTCGTAAAGCATTCTGTAGCTTTTCCTGGAGGATTAGGACTGGGAAGGTCAGAGACTGTGTGGGTACTCTGAGAAATGTTAACCCACCAGTGTTTCTGTCCTCCATCAGCTGTCAGAGCACTCCATCTGTGCGAGGTGACTGCTTAGTCACCCTAGGAATCCCAAGGGCCTCAGAGCAATGCCAAAATGCACTGAATTCCAGAAGGAAGCCGGGAATTTGATGAGCTTGTTACAAGGGCCATGCGCTAGACCCACACAGAGCTGTGCTAGCACATACCAATTACCTTGTACTTCAGACAGTAAATTATTAACTTATATGTCTAAATGCAGAACACCTGTCCCCAGCTTGCACTTAGCTTCATAATTTCTGGCTTCCATTGCAGGCCTGGAAGAGCAGTCCCAGGGACCTAAAGCTTGCTCTCCCTTCTCAGGTAAAGCAATAGAGCCTGTAGAAGATGTACTGGCTCTAGACACAAACTCTGTTCAATTATCTCTTCAGAGCACCTCAGCCAGTGAAGTGCTACTCATTCTGTTAGCAAGAGAATCAATTTCCATGTGTCTCTAAAGGGCTGGCTTCTGGCAAAAGTTTATATAATTGTACATAATGCAAAGTTCAGTTACAACATCAAAAGGAAGATTATTTTTCCTTTCATGAGGTCTGGGATTTTACTGTTGGTTCACTTGTTTTGGCAACAGCCATGACTATGAACACAGTATAAACGATCCTACGTTTTTTTAAAAAACTCACAAACCAAATCAGGAGATGCTGAAGGAAATGAACCATAAAGTAGGGGCAGCAGGATTGTATCTAACATTTTTGCAAACAATCAATTTGTCACTTTCATAGACCTGGGTTAATTAATATTCTATAAAGGTCTTCCAAAAGCTGAATACCTCTCAAGTTCTGAATTCATGGGGCTGACCTTAGACTTTCTCAGAATGATTTTTAATGCAGTCTGTTATCAGCAAAACCCGTTTAAACACATGCCCCATCTGCCAGTACCCCATTTGCAAAAGAGCTTCTTATACTTGCAGACAGTAAAGCTTCTGCCTGCTTCCCTCTCCCCTCTAAATACCAGCTGTATGGTAATGAGCACAAACAGCTGAAAAATACTGCACAGTAACAAAGCTGGTACGAAGCAGGCAGAACAACGCATCCACTCAATGAGGCAGTTGTAGCATGAATTTAGCAGATTAGCTATTGAACGGGGTGGGGGGAGGTTTGGAAAAAATGTAAAGGGTCTACACAGACAGCAAGAAAATGGAAAGCGACCAAAGGGGCACAGACTACCAAAGAAAAGCCCAAATTCTAAAGTACTTTTGTTGAAACTGCATGAACCAATTCTTCAAATTTTCTAAGGCTTACTCATCCTGTACTAATGATACGCCAAATTCTATTCTGATCATTTGCAAGTTCAGTTAGTTTTTAAAGGAGGCAACTTGTTAATTAAAGTTTTCCATTCATTAACAAATCTCTTCATTGGCTGGGGTTGGGGGAAGTCCTTAAGAACAGGGACACACTCTCCTGCTTCAGTCTCTGGCAGTTTCAGCATGTGTGACCAACAAGAACCATACTATCTATTAAGTTTTTGTATAATAGCCCTCTCAGTCTATCCATTTTTTAAGACAGTTTTTTAAAATGCTGACAACAGTCATGCTACCCTCCAGACACTGACAAGCTTTTTAAGCAGTGAGCATAAATGACACTCACTTTTAAGAAAATGTGTGTGTAACTGCATTCAGCTGACATGCATACAAGGCATGGAGTTGAGTATTTGTTTATACAAGTAGATAATTTGATATACGCTGTTTGCATAAAGTCTTAATATGACACATGCACTTTTGCTCTTGAAATTACACACATCTGTCTACTGGCAGATGTGAAAGATGTGTGCAGTTTTGATACATAAAGCTGATGTGAAAATACAAGACTTTTTTCTTGTTCGCAATTTCCCAATGGCATCTAGCGTGTTACTGCTGCTTTTGAAGAATTGGAGCCTAACACTTTCAGAGAAAAACATGGGAAAATATGGTGTATTGACACTGCCCAAGCAAGTGCTCTGTCAAAAGTGTCATATATAGGATTTGGGGGTTTTAAATTCCTAATTAAAAAGCCTTACTGTAACAATCCCTCAGCATCCTAACATTTGTCTTTAGCTACAAGTAAATCTAGTAAGATGTTTTTCAAAGATTCATTCATTAAGACATACTGCAATAAAAGTACTATATTGTTTCTAAAAGTAATGAATAATGAAGCCTTCTAACTGGGCGAAAAAAAGCATACTTACTTCCAAGGTCATCACAGTGAAGCTCCTAAGAAAGCAAACAATCTTTTAACCTTTATACATTGGACTTAGAGAATTAAACAGAATAAACCATCTATGCTACTGGCTTCTTTTCACTGGTGATCACAGAATAAACAAAAAACAAAAAGAGAAAACAATTTTCTCAAGGCATGAAAGAGCTTGTCATGCAACTATACAATGGTTTTCACAGATGATATTTTCATTGCTCATGTCTACCATGACCTTGTAACAAATAGAAGAAAAATCGTCACTATTGACATTCACTGGAAGTCTCTACCTAATTTCAAATTTTAATGTAAGTCAAATCTATTGAATTTAGGTTAAAGAACATGTACTTTGATCTTTCCTGGAGAATTCTAGCACACATTAAAGATATTTTTCATCTTTTAAGCACTTCAAAGAACTCATTAAAACTTTATCGAAAGAAAAAACAGGTAACAGATACATTCAACATACAGAGATGCATAAAATGTTAGCTAACAATTAATTAATCTTAAATGACACACTGGCTAAAGTGTTAATATTCAGTTTATATACTTACTATTAGTCATTAAAATTATCAGTGATTCCCATAATTTTCTGTACCTAAAGCTTAGCACAAATATCACTCAGTTCTTATTTTAATTCTGCTCTCTGAATTGTTTAATATGCACCAGGATGAAAGCTGTTAGCTTAAAAACGCTAAGCAAATTAAAGTGGTTTATTATGAGGAAAGGTCCAATATTTGAACTGATGCAAAAATTAACTGCCAGAATTACTTTTATTCTTTCCAGAAACATGTATTTCTTCAGCTCAGCAGCACTCCAGGAGGAAAGAATATGATACTACAGAAAGGCTATTTGCTATGTCACTAACCTGGGTATGCCTTGGTATCTTCAAAGGAGCCTGAGCTGCTCAGTACCATTATTTAGCTTTTCAGACTATAGTCCTGGGGTACTAAGCAGCACCAATGAGCAAGGAAAGCCCTACTTATTTTAGAAGACTTAAACTGGAATGGTGAAAGATACTTTTTTTTCATGTTTCATATAAAATTTTCTAAACTCTGTATTTTATGACTTAGAAACAAAGTTAAACATTCACAGAAACAAACTTGAAGTTGTCTGTGAGAAAATCCAACAGCCTAGCATAAAATATTCAAAAATATGCAAGACAAAGTTTGTCACTGAAACTGGCAGAGCTACATTCAGTCATTTTTAAAGTTTAACCTTCAAATCATCATTATTCTACCATTTGGTCAAAACACCAACTACAACAACCAAAAATCCTAAGAGAAGACTGGAGTGAATGTTGGCTCTGTTGAGAGAACAGTTACATGAGAAATAATCACAGTATCAGTGAATGGTTTGAGGTGGAAAGCATTTCAAAGTTCATCTAGCTCCAATACCCTTGCCACAGACAGGGTGCCACCCACTAAATCAGGTTGCTCAAAGCCCCATCCAGACCCACCTGGAACACTTCTCAGGATGGTGCCTTCAAAACTCCTTTGGAAAACCTACTTCAGTATCCCACTACCCTCACAGTGAAGAATTTCTTTTTATCTTTTCTTCCATATATCTCAGGATTATACCTATAATCATGGTTTCAGAGAATACACTCCAAGATTAGGACTTTTCTCTTTGCCAGGGTGGTTTCATGAGACATTGACAGAACACCTCCTTTAGATACCAACTTATTCTACTGGGTAAAAATATACCAGGCATTCTTAATATTTCTGTTCTGTCAATTAATTCATATAGAATGTGCCATTCACAAGGAATAAGTACTTCAAAGGTACTTTAATATTCGGAATGAAAAAAAAAAACCAAAAAAACAAAACCAAAAAAAAAAAAAAAAAAAAAAAAACAAAAAAAAAAAAAAAAAAAAAAAAAAAAAAAAAAAAAAAAAAAAAAAAAAAAAAAAAAAAAAAAAACAAAAAAAACAAAAAAAAAAAAAAAAAAAACCAACCGAAGCAAAAATCACATTAAAGTTGCTTTGTTGATACCCTTTTATATTCCAAGTCTAGCTTTGCCAGCACTTGTCCATAATCTTCATGTGCTTTTACCACGTGGAAGCCTTTAAACACTAACAGTCTTAAAAAAAGAAAACTGAATAATATCTATATTCATGAGTATAAATAGTGTCAAGGAGAAAACAGTGACTCATTTTAAACAACAAAGCTCTTACGCTGTATTGATATTTCTAGAATATTTCTTTAACTTAAAAGATTATCATACAAGTAATGCACATATACACAACTGATAAAATAATCACATTTTGGACATGATATTCCACAGGAAATTGAAAAGACGAACACAGAGGAAGATTTATCGACAGCACTACACTGCCCCTTCACGTCCACTACAGAAACAGCACCACAAGCTCACAAGCTGCATGATGTAAAACAAACAAACAAACAAACAACACTAAAAAGAAACAGCAACAAAAAAACCCAAACAAAAACAACAAAACAAAATGACAAAAAATCACTGAATATTAACACAGCAATTATGTTAAACTACAAATTTCCTAAACCTTTTCTATAGGATAGTCCCTTGCTCCCACCATAAAACATACATACAATGGAGGAAAAGCAGAATAAAATCAAACTCTTACTTTAGTGGGAAAACCACCTATTTTTCCCTTGATATGCATACTTAGACTTTCTCATTTTAAAAAGGTATAAATTTTCCACCTGGATTACACAGTGGATGAGAATTGATGAACAAAAGCAATTCAGAAAACATTTTTATGGAAAGAAAAAACATACTAAAATGGATATACTTAGCCATGACACAAAGTTTTATCTAAGAATAGAACAACAAAGCTTCTATCAGAATCAACTCCTAATGGCATGAGAAATTATTTATGAGTATCTAAGCTACTTCATATGTCTTATAAATTCCCTCAACTTTTAAATAATACAGTTTTTCCCCCAAGCATCCTGTTTCTTCTAATTTAAAATTCATTTGCTATTTTGCTTGTCGTTTAATGTGAAATGTGTTGTTCTGATAGATGTATGGGGTTTTGTTTTTGGTAGCATTAACTAGAATGTCAGTCAAGAACTTCTAATGGAATAAAAAAAGGTGTTCCATATCTCCATGAGGCAAATCTCTCACTGTATCATTAGCACATGCATTCTAAAACCTCTCTCAAGCCAAGACAAGAACTTACTGTTCTTCCTACAGCATGACAAATTAGCACAAATGAAGTCCAGGATGACAAGGACCTTACTCAACACCATTGTGATCATGCTTTTCACTGTTTAAAAAAAGGGTATTCAGTGAGACCACAAAACAAACCATTACATTTCAGAGGCCAAATACATTTTTTTACAGAAGCAGAGTGGTAAAATTGGCAATTAAAAAAAATTATGCTCAAATAACATTGTGTGATACAAATATTCATATGGTACATTTGATCAGCACAGTCTTAAGTAGAAAAAGTGCCTTGCAAAACTCTTTTGCTTATAAAATAACCTAAATGTATTCTGTCGATTTTATTGGTATGGTAACTCTAAATAAATTACTTTCAGACTTCATACTTCTAGGTGCCCTTTATTAAATGCATGGGGCATTTTAGATATGCTATAGATCAATAGAATATCACAAATGTTTCTCTGGTGAGGCAAAAAACCCCACTTAGCTTAACAGAGTATGATCATAATTTAATTTTCTCATGGACTAAACCCATGTCGACCAGGCTATCCAAGTCACCTGCATACAAGCAAAACCTTCTCAAGGAGGAAGAGAAAAATTAAATTTGCCTATCAACAGTTATGAAAAAGAGAGCAAAGCATTTCTCTGAATTATGTGTTTTGGTAATTCATGCAAAGAAACTTCAAATCCTGGTGCAATTTGCATGCTTCAAAAAATAGTGAAAAGGATGCTTCAAGATGATTTCCTGTTTTTTTTTTTGAACTTACAGCATCTCCCGTCAGATTTTTCTGCATTATTATTGCTGTAGTTTTTATGAGTTTACACATACACCATGCTGCTTACAGGACTTCTTACACAGCTTCTTAACCAAGGTCAGGGTAGGATACCCCCTTGCTAGCTATAAGAAGTAGTTTCTAATAATTAAAAAAATTAAATAATGGCATGCTAGGTATAGCAAAAAACCATTTTCCCACAGCCATAAAGATAATATCCAAAGAATTCTCCAGTAAAAGTGGGGAAACAAAATTCAGGATTTCTCTTCTGACTACATGGAAGTAGAAGCAAGGAGACTTAAAAGACTAATTTCAAGTTGTTTCATAATAAATCTTGAAAAGCAATTATTACACTTACTGACAGTACCTGAGTGATTATGAATTTTTCGTATTTTATTTTCTCCTCTGGCTACAATTTTGTTACATAAGTGTCTCTCACCACAATATCTTTCCCTTAAAACACATTCTGAGCTATGAAGTAAAGCTGGATCTCAAGGGGACCACCACAACCTCCTCAGGGGTTTCTCCTCTAGGAAAGAGGCTGTGACAGAGAATTTTAGTATTGGGTTAATTGAAAGGTTTTTGATTAAGAACAGGGGTTGTATTTCTATCCTACTAATGACTTCTGGAGGTCAGACCTCTATAAGGGCAAATAATCCAACTTTGACTCTGCAAGCAAGGCATAAAACAAGAGACAAAAATGGCACTATGGCAAAGTTTGTCTGTCCAACCCTTGGTGTCAGGTTTGTTTATAAGAAATTAATGTATTCTCAAGTCATGATATATTCTTTCTCACAAATACATTCCTGTTTGAGAGACTTCACTGTATAATGCACAGTGCCAATTTTAAAACTGATGTAAAGTTCTTGTCAACTGGGACTATCACCCTGGGAGTAGTAAAAAAATACTTCAATACCTTCTACCACTACAGAGATATTCTATTTTGCTGACACGCAGATACAGAAACAGTCACATTTTTAGCAGTACAGCTCTGGCTGCTTGGTACTATAGCAACTCCTTTTTCTGTCCCACCTTTTGTCAGTCTCACTTTCTGTATATCTCATGTCATTTGCAGCCAACTAGGCAATGTTGCATCTACAACACAAGCCTGGGAACGAAGTGGCACTGCATGGCTTCCTCCATCCTGTGATAACTATGATACTGCTCAACAGCCTCTGAAATTTGAAGCATCACCAGAGAAGCAGAAAATGCCATTTCCTTCAAGCAACCACTGTAAAGAAACTTAATCACTGCATTAAGACCACAGAAGTGTAACTCAGGTCACATTTGTAGAAGACATATCTCTCCAATTATTTAGAGTAATCTATCAAATGCTCCTGATCACTTTCAATTTTACTTTCAGGTGAGTCAGATCTAGAGATTTTTGTATTTTTATGAATACAAACATGGCTGTAAATTGAAGCACAAACATTCTCATTCATAAATGAATAAAGAAAACACACTTTACACTTTAAATGTAGTAGTGATCTCTCATCTGCTTTTGTCTTGAGGCTAGATGCATTCTGGACCAGGATAAGTCTTAACACCACACTTGTCCAGTTCTTGAAACAGTGTATCATTACCTCAGAGACCTCGAACTTCTAACTTGCTGCAATCAGACACACGGCCAGCATTCAACACAAGTATTTTTTCCATTTCAGTTTAACAGAAAAAATCCACTTGTGTTTTTCAAGTCAAACAAGGAAAGGGTTTCTTAGCAGCAGCTGTTTCCATGTCTGGAGACTATGACAGCAGCCATAAGGTGAAAGAAACAGGGAAAAGATGGACATAGGGTAAGATAACCTCAGTTTCCAGATTTGTTTATGAAGCTACTGCTTACAACTATATCTTGGTTCTTGTCTACCCTTTTGAAAGTACAGAACAGAAAATGCACACAGAAGATAAGCCAGGAGAATTTTTTATTTCATTATTTTCAAGATGTGAGGGGGGAAAGGACTGAAGAAGGAAAATCAAGCTTTCTTTATTTATAATGCATTATAAAACAACGTGCAAGGTTTTTCCCATTTAATATTTAATGAGCTCTTGTTTATACAAAGAATTACTTTTAAGTCAGAAAAAGAAAGTCAGAAAACCCCCTAATTACTTTTAAGTCAGATGGAAAGAAAAAAATTTTAAAAAAAACTTAAGATTTTTTCTGCTGGATAACAGTAGCAAATTTACCAAATTGGCTATTTGTGAAAACCATTAATGAAGGCACACCTATAAAAGAGGCCAGATAAAACCTTTGTGTTTGATATGGTTTTGGGCATATCTGTGACAGTTACACCTAATCTAGGACAGTCTTACGAAACAGCACTGGTGCTAGTTATTGGCAGAAGTTAAAAGGAAATCTTGAAACTCTCTCTGAAAGAAGATCATCTGTGTATGTATTCTGAGGACTATTATTAAGTAGCATTAGATAACGAGATGCTATGACTCCCCAGTTGTGAATGGAAGAAGAAAGGAAACAACTGCCTACCAGCTATAATATTGTGTGCTACAGAATGAAAATTATATATTGTATTTTGTATTTTAAAAATAGACCTTGAAGTTCACAAGCACTGTCAAAGGAATTCACAAGTTCAGAAAGGTTTTTAGCATATTCCTTAGTAGCAACTGACATTCTTTAAGAAATACAAAGATGGCTGCATATATTAGGTTTTTAATAGGGCAACATCTTTGTGATCCATGTCATTACATGCTTTAGAATGCCATATCCAATATCTGGCACACTGATCCTTCAAAGACAACACATGTTTTCTGCCCTCTCTACTGGAATGCTTTCCTAGTAAGCTTAAAAAGAAAAGAAAAAAAAAGGCAGTTCTTTAGTTTTCAAAAGTTTAGTCTCAGGACTCCAAATTTATTCCCCATACATTCATATAGCATCAAAACATGAAGTATTTCTCAAAACATTGTACACAATTTAGAACTCCTAGTAAAGAGAGATCGAAAGATGGACCAAAAAAAAAAAGCATGCGTCCCATGTTGTCTCACAGCAAGGAACTGTTTGCATGAAAATACACAAGATGGTTCTGAAAAATAAGCAAAAAAGAAGAAAAACTCCAAGATACAGGCAATCTGAAATTAAAATTGAAGCATAAAATTGTTTAAACTACATTCCAGACTGATAAATAATGTACTTCTTTATTTTTCAATAATTGTCATACGTTTCACCCCACTGAGGTTTAATTTGTCAATATAAGTAACCTTGTAAAAAAGATTCTATTTACCTTCTTCCAAATACATTAATAAATAATGTACATTATGTACACAGTTGTTACACTAGGTTAAAAAAAGACATTTTTGTGTTTATATGACAAAGATTAGCTACTTCAAAGAGACGACAGTTCAATTTAAAGTTTTTTGCTCAGTAACATTTTTCATGCTTAAGTAGTGCAAATTTGAATTACAAATCTTAAAATCACCAAGAAAATATAAGGCCTTAGGGCCAATTACTAAATAACACGTTTCAATTTTTCTACCAACATACATACATAAAAGACAGAATATGCTGAGAGCAAGGAAATACAGATGTCTCTTGAAAGATTAGTTTTATTAGATTTCCAGCACCTATTATGACTGGGTAACTATGTATAACCTCAGAGGGGGGCATAAATTGCCTGCTGAAGCCCAAAGAATAAGCTGAAAATTTTCAGTGATTATGAACTCATATGGTCTGCATGTTCACTGCAAGGGGTTGCCAATGCTACTTGTTCCTATAAATTAGGTCCCACAAGTCAATAAGACACTCCAGAGGTGCAAATTACAGGTTTTAATATTTTTGCACTTCAATGACTACTGAGAATTTTGACTGCAGGTCTCCCTCTGTATCAGGAAGGGAGAAAGAGAAAAACTGGAGCAGGGGCCATGAAGGTTTGCACACCCATCTCTCCTCATTGCCATGTTTTCAGGAATTAATTAATTCCCTGAGGATGTCTGGGATATCTTGAAGCATTTACATTTTCCACACACCAGAAAGAACAGGTCACTTCTGATATGAGCTCTTCCTGAATCAAGAAAGGTAAGGCTGGACCTGCTAAACATGGCTATAAAGGACAAATATGAACTATTTATGGACATTTAAAACATTCACTTGTGCGCTCAAATTAAAATGGGCCAGTACTTCAGAACAGGAAACTATTTCCTCTTCACCCACTCAGAAGTTTGGATGCCTTCCCAGAAATCTCAACACTGGCGCAGGGCTTAGTGCTGCGCCTGCAAGACAGCTGCATCTGGATACTACCCTTCATGGGAATGCACAAGACAAACCAAGGAAGACAGGTTGAGCAGATGTAATTAACGGAGGTGGTGCCAGAAAGTGATCCATGTTAACCAGATGCTCCAAAGAAATTCCTCTCAGTTAGGAGGCACAAGACACAGGCCTTCTGGAAAGTGACTTGAGCTCTGCCAACAGATCTCGTGGACACCCACCACCACTCACACAGCTCAGACCCAAGCAGCTCAAGTTACCTCCTCCTCTTCCTCTTCTGGGAGGGAATGGCTACAACTCACCTAAGTTTTCTCCCATGATGACCAGCTCTTTATGCAATAAGAAAAGGGAAGTGGACAAGAAGCTACAGGAAACTGACATAACAGCAAATTAATCTGACAACTGAATGGAATAATCCCAACAAAATTATTACATTCTCTAACCCATACAGGAGATGCATGGTGTGTATTTAAAAAAAATCAAGCAATAAATCCCCAAAATGAATCTGCTTTTGCAATTTTAATCCATGTAATATTCATATTAATTAGGCACCAACCAAATTAGCTGCTGCCATTGCAACCCATTTTCTTTCTAAAGTGAAGAAGCGCTGCTATGTATGTGCCCTTAATAAATCTGGATATTAATTGCAATTAGTGTCAAATTGTCACAGTGCAAAGTGACCTCAACACATAATGACATTTCAAACATGATGAGAAAACTAACCATTTTTGTGAGAAGCAATTTTATACCATTAGATGAATCTCAGTCAGAAAAAGCACAGACACCACAGATCCTCCCATAGGTTAAAGGGATGATGCAGTCTCATTTCTATAATTTGTATAATTAGGTTTTTTGTCTGTTACCTATTTCTTGCATCACTGTGAACAGAAATTGCAAATAAGTGGCAAGCATGCATGTCTAATAAATTAAATGTACAGAAGCTTATTATTGTTAAAAACAACAACATTCCTGCCGAAGGAGAAAGGTGCACAAGCATCTATTCTGAATGCTGCTCAAGAGAAGAGTTTATCATCTGCCTGGAGATAATAAAGCAAGGGTAGGCAGTGGAAATGGATTGACATGTAGTATTTTAATACTGAGTTTGTTATACTTCAAGCTAAACACATGTATTTTGAAAATCAAGTGATACATATTGTGGAAGTTGTATTTTTTTTATTTTTAGCATGATGGCTTATCTGGTTCTCTTAGGAAATACAGCGAGTAACAGATAATTCTTTGTTTTCTCAAAGGTGGTACATGGGCAAAAAGGACTTCCCAGAGCTGTTTGCAAGATAAGCAAAGAGGCAAAGGACAGGAACACTGTGGGTGTAAAGAGACAGGAAAGAAAAGAGAGATGATCTATAAAAACTATGTGGACAGAAGAGGCACCAGACAGCAGAAGACCTGTTTAACAGCTTGGTATGTAGACAGGATTTGGAGGAGGGAAGGCAAAAGAAGGGAAGACTGCAGGCCATGAAGAAATTCATGGTAAGAATTCGGTCTGAAATTTCACTAACAATGTACCATAGGAGAAATGCAAGATGGAATGCAGCAATGCTGTAAATATGTTAAAATTGCAAACATTCTTGCCAGCTGCTGCTGTTATCATGAGAAGTAATCTTGTGTTAGGGTTTATTAATAGCAGCATGCTTTGGAAGAGACTGCCTTTTGCACTTACAGAACAGTGCACCATGCAGATTGTCTTAGAGCAACAAAATCTTAACTGTTCAACTACAGTAGTGAATATTTAAATAGAGGATAAACAGGGAAAAATATGGCACTAAAAACATACCAAATATACCTGTATGTCACATTCTATGCTGTTCTTTTTCGATTTTCAGAAAGTAAAATGCAGTTGGGAGAGTATCCTTAGAAAGAGACTAGTAAGGTATCACCTACAGATTCCCAGCCTGTGAACCAAGGAACAGTTTTCTGATAGAGCAGCTAACAACACGTTTCTTTTCCCATTTTATCTTGTCTTTCATCTCTACAAGCAGTAAACTCTCTGAAGAGACAATTTTGCATAAAGCATATCAGACTTATTATAATATATATGTGACATTATTATAATATGAATAATAATGTTTGCAAATAAAACTATGCTTTTTAAACCCATGTCTCTATACATAAATGGGGGCATCTAAACCATGAGGAAAGATCCCATATGATAGCATCTAAGATCAGTATGCTGCAACTGCTTACCATCATTGTACACTAGCTACAATATAAACTTAAAAATGCCATTTTAGAAATTCCTCAGGAAATTATGTATATTAAAACATCTGATCTCAAATTTCTTTGCGTACATATTACAGATTGCTTAAGTTTTTTACCTACCTGCATCTTTTCAGACAAGTTGCCTCTTTTTCACAACTTACAAATAAAATTCTATTTACTACCTTGCATATGCAAAGCCATGCACCACATACAGACTTAACTATAAGAAATAATGAGCCATCTGAAACAGGACAGAAAGAAGCATGTTTCACCACATAAAAAACAAAATTTTACTATCTTTGCTACATTATTATACTATTTCCTAAAAAAAAAGAAAAAAAAAGTTTCCCTAGCTAATAAAGAAGTTGAATACATTAGCACTTACCAAGTCTTATGAGTGCCTTTGATACAACATATAAACTAAGTCGGTTTAAGGAAGAACTGCTGAACATAGATAATTCATAAGGGAAGAACATACATAGAATGTATTTAGACTCCTAGCATCATTTATGTATTTTAACTTACTCTCCTTCTCGTTTTGTCAATTAGTTTAGGGTCAGCAGAATTTTGGTTGCCCTTCAATATATTAGAATATGATCTACAAAACAAATGAAAAACACCACACACAAATCTTACTTGCCTATTACTTCCAAGTGTTACAGTAGCAGCAGAATCATTAAAAACAGGTTTACAATACTGCCTTCTTGCACAGCATCAATGTTTTCATATGACATATATGATATGCACTTCTCTTTCACAAGCATAAATATCTGCAGTATATCAAAAATGCACTACAGTTTGTCACTATCATCTGATTTTTAAAGAGAAATCATTACCCTACTTCACATGCTGCATCTTTCAGTACTAAAATCATGTCCATGTGAGGAACAAGTAACTAGAAATGTTTTTGTGAAATGTGATGAACTACACATGACCACACAAATGATATGCAACCATCTCAAACCTCTTACCAAGAAATTTGCAATCAAACTGGTTACTCAAACCATTTAAGGAACAGAACAAATTAAAAAATACAGGCTTCCTTGACTAAACATAAATAAATAAAAGGAAAAGTCGTGCCAATTCCACAGCTTTTTTTCTTGTCTTTTCAAAAAAATGAGTAACATTATAAAATACCTGGGCACGATTTAGAAAGACATTGGTGCTGTTCCTATGCAAAACTGTATTTTCGAACATGGCAAATAAATTTTCCAGAAAAGAGGTCCACTTTTAATAGAAGATGAATATCAATGAGAAGCTGTAGGGAGAAAGTAGAATTACCATTCCCAAACTAGGTGAAGCAAGAATGAGATAGAGTGGACCAGAGCCACAGACAGAGTTTGAAAGAAAAACACAGGCCAAGCAGTGAGTCTAGGAATGAGATGGGATTGTTGCTCTGAGGAGTGGAGCTATTCAAACTCGCAAAAATATCATTCAGTGATGGAAAAGGCTCATCACAAGGAACAACAGCCAATCAGTTGTGGTAAGTGGCAGAGATCCAAGAGCAAGATGCTAAGGCTTACAACCCTGCTTATGACTTGTCATAAGTGTCATTCTAGTCCAGTTTGACTTCCACGCAAAATCTGGGGAACACAAGAACAAAAACTGCCAGTTAAAATTAATTTGCTCTCTTTGTGTTTCTAAGGGTACTAAGGGTAGTTATGACACAGCAGAGCAATATTTTCATCACAAAGGATTCTTCCACCATACCTGAAAAAGATCTGTTCAGGAAATTAAAGTGCCTTCATTTGCTGCAGAAGGACAAAAAGTGTTTACCTAATGATAGAAGGGACTGCAAAAAGAGAAAAGGGAGGTTCATAGTTAAAGCAATTAGTTTTCAAAGCAATACATTAAGCATTTAATTACACATTTCATGAGTTCCCCTCTGGCACAATCAATCAGCAAAGTGGCAGCTGGGTCAGTTTATGGCATCATTGTTGTCTCCCATTCCCTCTTCTGCTCTATGCTATAACCTCCACAGTTTGAGACAACAAAACAGATGGACTTTAAGCAGGTAAAGACCTTTTACAAAGTCAACCCAGTGTGTTTGAATAGCTCAAAGAGCATGACAATAAAGGCTTCTAAAGACGTCTAAACAACTGGGCACAAGGGAGTAAAATCGCCCAGGAAACCTTTCTTCTGTCACCTCCTGAAGGGAAAGGACTGACTGCAGAATCATCATAACATGCTTTTAACATCTGCACTCCTGCAGTCTGTAACAGACAGCACTGCTCACTGAAAGAGGAAATTGAAGTTTTAAATGCATCAAAACTACAATGAAAACTTTTTAGCTAGCATTAAATATAAATGAGTTTGCAATTGCTGTTTTTATCTTGGCCAGAAATAGGTAGAACAATTTAAATAACAGTGTTTCCCAAAGAGCCAGTATTGTGACAGAGGATCCCTGATTATTCTGAAAAAGCAGTCACTTGGGAGCATTATAACGTGTTGGTTTGAAAACAAACACCTCCACCCCCAACCAAACAACAACAAAAATTCAAGCAAATTGTCCAATTATTTTTGACCCACTACACCGGGCTGGACTATATATGCACAGGTTAACTACCAATTTTATTTTTTCCAGGGTATACAGGGAATAGCTGTGTGAACAGCAAACTGAGTGCTTCCTCCTACAAATGGCTATCTTAAGCCCAGAGCTTCTCTCGTACCCCAGAGAAGGGCAGGGCTAGAGAGAAGCCTATTTCTGCCTGTATCTCGTTCTACAAAGCTATAAACACTCCCTACTATTGCTGTATGCACAGTTTAAAAGACAGATTTCAGTAAGGCTTGGCAGAATTCTTGTGAGCATCGCCTGGGACACCAGGGGACACTTTGAGCTGACCAGAAAACTGAGGATCTGTACAATTCTTTCCACTTCTGTGAAACTTATATTATTCCCTCTCAAGTACAGTACAGACTAAGTTTTTTTGCAAACAAAATGAAAGAGAAAATTGCAGAAATAAGCAAAAAAGGGATGTAGAAGAATTTTTAGACTTTTGCGGTTCCATATTGATAAAGTAAATACAGATTGCTTTTTCTTCAAGGCTACCAGTTCACACAGGAAAAACATTGATTTCCCTTGTAAGAGTAGATGAAAGGCACAAGAAAAGCAAATTCACAGTGGATATATTGCATATATGTAAAAAAGAAAACAAAAAAAGTCAAAGTTTATTATCCAAGACCATTTATCTCCTAAAGGCTTGAGCCTCTAGGCAGAATGCTACAGAAGACATAGCCTTCCTCATTTCTGTAACCACTCAGTATTCCCTTCTTTCCACTCAAAACCATCTTCCTTTTCAGTTAACTTCCTTCTAACTGAACTTTTGAAGTACTTCAAAAGTACGTTCCATTCCAAAGATTGTCTGAATCTGAAACACCAAAAATAATAAAAAACAAGAACCCCCCCCTATAAATTATGAATTCAACAATGAAAAGTAAAACATCTAGAAGATAGGCTTCACTGTGAGTATTTGGAAATCCAGAGCAATGGACACACCCCTTTATGAAAAATAAACCCGAGTAAAGAAAAAAGTTCTTCTCCTGTTAAGTATCAACTGATCAGATCCATGATCTGTACTTCTCTGACAAATTTTCTAAAATCAAGAGAAACTGAAGTAAACGCTAAACTAGCTTTGAAAGAAAGCTATTTCTGACAGCCATTCAAAGAGATATTTTCAACACCAGAGGTCATACTGCAAGTTCCCTGCCACAAATCCCAGAAACAAAAATTCTCTTGTAGAAGATGCAAGTATTTGGGAGTGCTCTGATTTGTCTGGCGACAGACTCTGAAGACTACCTTTAGTTTTACACTAGAAAACTGTACACATATATGCACACACATGCACATTTTCACATATTTTTTTCTTTATGCTCTTCTGTCAGTCTCCTCTTACCAAATGGTGAGAAATTCCAAGGGAAATTACTTATTTTTTGTTTAAGAGGGGCAAATAGATTAGTGCTTTTTTAGATTATTCATAACCTCTGCAAAGTCATCTGCAGTATAGAGAAATATAAATATAATTTCAGAGAAAGTTAAACAGATTTTGTCAATTAAGTAACTTGTTACTGTCATCCATGAAATCAAGTGCTATATTCAAGAAAGAAATATGATCTGTAGCAGAAAAACTCAGGACTACATTTCTCTGAAAAACTGAATGGACAGACTACTTGGCTGAACTGCTGGCACAAACATTTACATAGATTTGACTGACAGTGAAAACAGCATTTAGGTTGTTTTAACACAGAAATTAAGGGATAAAGAAACAAATCCAAAAAAGTGAAGCTGTTCATGCCTAAGTCACATCAATATTTTAAACAGACTACTAGCATACCTGTCAATCAGAGGGAGGAAAAAGAACTGAAGTCTCATTCCAAGTACCCTACTGTAGTAACAAATGTGTAAGACCAGTGGATGTTCTTTTATATTAAGAACACAGGCTGCTAAAAGTAGTGCTTCAAATGCTCTATCTTGTGTTCACTTAACATACAAATGTGTCTTACAGACACAAGCATTTCATCGGTGATCTAAGTTGACAAATTGCCAAAATTTGGTTGGATGTATTTTAAGTGTGAAACATTCATACATACAGGAAAACTATTCTCACAAAATCATAGAGTATAACAGAATCTTTGGTGTTTCTGAGATTACAGACACTGGAAATGGATACATTAATTACCTTGATTTTTCCAGCTTGGAATACCACAGGGTGCACACTGAAACTCTCGCTTTATAACAATTCAGTGCTACTTTAATCCACTTGAAATAAAGGAACGCTGCAAGTGAACAAGTCACTCTCACAAATTCTCCAGCTTTTTAGCACTTCTTAAAAAGATACATTCCATGTGATAAAATTGTTATACGGCAAATTTCAAGAGGATATTTCATGACAATTCAAGAGAAATTGCAGGGGAAAAAAACCTTGGAAAACTAAAGAGGGAAGAAATCTATTTGTTAGCTATAGCTTTTCAAAGAGTTTAGAATTACAAGATTTCAGAAGGAAAAATACTTCTGTTAGTAGTATAAGAGCATTACAAAGGAAAAATCCCATACTTAATTAAGAGCCCAATTTTTTGTCATCTGGAAACATTTACCATGGCAAACAAAATGGGGCACTTGATTTTGGAGCATGTGTGACATACGTGACTATGCTGTTAAGTATGATCAGCTGCAATTACATCGCACTGAAGAGCTACACGATATCTGATACTCAAAGTGTGTACCAGCTAAAAGGTATTCATTGCTTCTTCACTTTATGCTGCAAAATCTACTCCAGTAACTGTGAAAGATGTGTCAAAGGCTAAAGAGGACCACAGCTATGTCTATGTTTGGTGATAGTGCATCAGTGTTTCCCTTAACAGCTTTGTAGGAATACATAGGTCTACTGTGTAAGTACAGTACTTTTATAGCTGTACACTGAAGTTATTCTCAAGTGCTACATAAAGAATGCTGAGTAATACTGGTTTTAACTGGATTCAGATTAGTGGTATTGCAGACAAGTGTTTTAACTACTTGAGCAAACTGACAAAATGCAAAAGGGAAAACTGCTAAGTTCTGTGACCATTTATAGTGCACTTCTTGATAGAAGCCCAGTACAACCAATGCAGAGGATGCAGAAGCTATGAACTGTCAACTCTCATAACGGAAGTATTTTTACTCTCAAGGATCACAGAACACATTTTAAAGATGTTTTGTTAGGTCTAATGTACAAGTAAGGAGAGGAAGAAATGAGTTCAAACAAGGAGAAGGTCAATACTAAAGTCAGGTCAATATCTGAATGGTCCAATCGTACATGTAAAAATATGGGCATGGATACATTACCAAGTCAATAATCTGGAAGAAAATGGTAGCTCATGTTCTAAAGCACATCAAACTTAGCTCTGAAAATGAAGTACTAAATAATTCAATGCATTACTTATTAAACAAAAAGTACAATTTTTAAAAAATAAAACTAGAAGTTGCATGAAGTAAAGATTTTGTGTCAAAACTCTTTATTTTGTATAAAAATACTTTGTTGTTATGTTTAATAAAAGAATACATCTAGAAAACAGAAGTATTGGCTCTCTCATCTGTTGATATGAAGAATCAGATTGGGTTTTACTATTGGATTTTTTCAACACGCAGATCTTGTGTGCAACCCCTTTGGGTTAGCATGGAAGGAACCCAATATGGTAATCACTGGGAGTTACGCGCAGGCTTTGAGTGTGGCAAGGCATGGGACCAAAGGTGGAGCTCTCATACTTTCCACTATCAGCAACCATCACACTGAGAATTATTAGTTTCAGAATACAAGATAAATAGATTGATGATAGCTTAGCTCGTAAAACATACATTTACAGCATTTCTAAATTTTCTCCTTAGTCCTAATGTTAAAAGAAAAGTAGATGCTGAACAGCTTTCTAAACCCTCCTAGAACTAAAACATTGAACTGACTGTTCAAGCGGGGTGTAAGACAGGACAAATGAGATCATTCTGGTCATTTTGGAAAAGTGCGAAATCTTGAGAAAACTGCTTTAGATTTTGGTTGGATTGTTTTGGGGTTTTTTTTTGTATCTGTGATAATTAATGTATGGTCATATTTCTTATTACAGAACATACATACATAAGACATTAGCATTAGAGTTCCAACAGTACACTATAATTAAATAGCCACAAAAAGACTTGTGAAGTATATCTACTAAATTT
Source organism: Cisticola juncidis (assembly GCA_013400215.1). NCBI lineage: Eukaryota > Metazoa > Chordata > Aves > Passeriformes > Cisticolidae > Cisticola > Cisticola juncidis. Next base: position 441,931 of record VXBR01010508.1, read on the forward strand.
ATCTTCTACACTGTATATTATGTTTTTTTCAAGACAAAGGAACTAAAAGTGAGAAAACATATTTTCAAACAAACAGTTCCTAAACCATATAAAAAAATTTAAAACACTCTTAAAATACAGAAACTTACTTTATCACTTTCAGTATTATGAAATGTTCCTATTCCATGCTCAGCAAACACATACATATAATGTCTAATTTCAGAAAGAAAACTTTTCTGAAATGCACATGATCCAATATTAAATAGTTGTGTGTGTATATATATGTGTTCTAAATTTCGCACTATTGTAGATTGACATTAGGTCGCTGCCTCAGTGTATGCCATGTATCTTTTACGTATAAGAAACATTCTAAGATATTCCAAACAGCATGGTACGAAAAATCAAACCTTCCAGGGTAATTTTGTCAAATTTAAATTTTGTCTGTGATTTAACTAAGTTTGCTAAAAAGTAGTAAGTTGAAATTCAAAGAAAGCCAGTATATTTACAAAAGGTGAGCTATATTTTAAAACTTGCATCAGTACTTGAAACAGTATTTATTCAGCAACAAGAGAAAGCTCATATAATATATTTTAAGAGCCATTTAATTCATACAGTTCCTGAAGCTGTAGTGTAAGACCCGTGATAGTTTGTCAGGCTAGGATTGTCTATATATAAACTATATCGCAACCTCCACATAGTAACACGCTATTTTTATTTTATGTAACAGCAAAAATTGTTATCTTCCTTACTGAGTCACAAAAGTATTAAAATCGTATTTTAAGAATTCTTACTAAAAATGTTTAAATATTAATAAGTTTAACATTTCTAAACTCTCTAATTTAATATCCAACAAGTCGCATATGCCACTACAGTTCAGAACTGAGTTCAATAAATTATACCCAAAACTCTTCATCACCTAAAAGACTGAAAATGGCTGTAGCAAAATACACATTTATGAGTGCACCTATTTTGTACAGCATTTGTTTTTATCTACATGGTTTACAGCTATAAAAAAATCACTGACATGTTCCTTTAAATGAGTAATAGCTAAGACAACATGTACAGATTTTAATTAAATTACAGCACAAGAATTGATGAAATAAATTACCAAAGAGCTCCTCTATAGCACCCTGAATGAACAGATAATAACAGACCCAAGTACTTCCTCATGGAATAAATGCACCATGACAAAGCACTGAGTTCTAAGCCAAAAGATGAAAATCCAGGTTTTAAAGACTTTTACACTTACCCGCCTACGGCAGAAGGGCAAGCCCTGTGCAATGATGCTGATGCTAAATATCTTCATCACGGTTTGATGTGGTAGAGGTTCTTTGGCACTTTTAAGATCAACAGTAACCAAGCCATGGTTGATGGCAGTTTTCCCAGGTTTGGACATTTTATTGTTCTTACTTTGTCAAGTCTACTAACACTGCAAGAACATTGCTAAAAACTTTGCTTTAAAGTTGCATGATTTTCTTTTTGTTTTTTTAAAGTTTCAGACTGGTGAATCAGCTCCCCACAGCCTGCTGCCTTTGTCTCTCAGCCTTCTCCTGCCAAGTGTCCTGACCTGTCTGCTGCTCAGTGAAGTGCCAACTATCCTAGTATAGACAAGAATTAAACCACCAAGGGGCAGGCAGACTGCTCCTGTCAGTCAAACAGCTGGTGGACCTCCCCTGCAATGTCAAAAGAGCCCTTCTCCAAAAAGGGATCTGCAGACTGAAAAAGAAGAAAATCATGACTGTCTGGAGTTTTAATAAGTACAGTCAGTAACATCTGCACTTTAAAGGAAGAATTTTCTTTTAATTTTGTTTTGTTTTTAACAAGCTGGTATAACACTTTCAGAAGGGGAATTCAAGGAGATTGTAACCTTCGGAGGGTGACAGTGTTGCTGCAGGATCAATTCTCACTCCCCAAATAGGTGTCTTCTGGGCTGTCAATAAAATTAAATGAAAAACTGATCTGGACTTTACTGTTCCTCAGCCATGGTCTCTAAAAACTTAGTATATTGTCGAAAAGTTCAAAAATATAATAAAAATGGGTTTTAAAATTCTAGAAAAAAATTATTGTCTCCTAAAAATTGGTACAAAACTAGCTCATTTAATAAAAGCAGATACTACATTGTGATTTTTAATTCCTTCCTCCTGGCCTTCCTTACTTATGTACAGGTACTCCAGTCTGCACCTACTCCTCTTTCCCTGCTACCACAGAGGGAGCAACATCTGTGTGGCTTTGGTTCTAAGGTGCAACGGCACAGTAGTTTTCCCTCTTCTGGCCAACTCATTTCCCATGAGCTTGGGTACCAGTTTGCTCAGGCCTATCCATCACACCGCTGGAAAGTAAGAGGGCTTTTCCTCCAAGAACACAGAATTCTTAGAAGGATGTGAAAAGATGTCTGCTTGCCCTTAGCAACAAATCCGAGGCCCATTTTCCAGGAAAAAAGTTCTTATTCCACTGAACACAGATACAAAGCAATGTCTATTTGTCTCAGATTTTTTGCAACCAGTTTACTTCCATTTTGAATAATTTCTTAATCATATTAGCTTTCCTAAAATGTCTCCATATGTTTCCACAATCCCCTTCTGGTGCCTATACTTGGACATGTTTCTTAAAAACAAATTTGTATTTTGAAAACCTGTTTGAGCAAAACTAAGTAGCAAGAAACAAAAGCCTGTGAAAATGTCTTATGAAACTGCTGATAAGAGATGCAGAAAACCACCAAAGCTCTTGTATGAACTGAGTCAGTACAGTCCAAAACACAGTGAATAAATGACCATTAAGGAATCTTACAAGTCTCTATGCACAAACCACCAAATATAATTAACAGTGTAATTATGTGAGCGCAAAAGAGGGAGTGCAGTAACGCTTTAATGCTTGGAGCACAATAATGTAACTTGACAAAGACAACACTAAAATATTACTGTATTAGCATTTCCACTTAGCTCTTTGTTTCCCCTTCAAAAAGCCAAGCTGTAAGCATGTCCCATTTGTATGTAGAGGGTCTCCTTGACCAAACATTTGCATGAGTAAAGTTGTGTATGAAAAAAAAAGGAAAGAAGGTACAAAAATCCATAACATTTCATTGAGAGTATAAATACATTACAGTAAGCCCCTACTTATAACACAGTATTTTTCTCAGACTAACAAGACAATCCTTACTTCTTTACAGATGTTGCATACAGAAAAGCTGCAACAGAATGCTGGGTAGCACAGTATTTTTTTTTCACAGATGGCTGGTTTTTTCCTTTTCTACCATCCCATTCAGATGTTATTGAAAGCATATTTAGGCATACATTTTCTTCTAAAATACTGTACATTTCCTACTTAATACTTACTGCTAAAACAACAAGAAGCAGTTTACCATTAGTCTGTACACAAAAGTAATGGCATTACTTTATAACTTCATTTTGAATTATTTCATATTTTATACAAATACTAGGCTTTCACTTCACTGGAATGTTTCAGAATAAGCATCTCGGAATCTTGGTTTTATTAAAAAAAAAAATTTCACTGAAGTACTCCAAAGATGGAAAAGAGCAGCCTTTTGTTTTTTCTTTGAATAACTGAAGTGAAGAACAGACTCAAAAGCTCAAGAGATCAGCTCACATACCATGTGAGTATCATTTGTGTATCATTCAAAAACAAGCAACAGATCAGTTTTCATAATTTTTGATGAACCAGTCACCATCTCAGTCATTCCAACAAAGCATAAAGCGTAACAAGATGCAATATATAATTTACTTATATAAACATAATTCGAGAGCAGTTCAGAATCAGATACAACATTCTGTACAAAGCAAGCCTTACTTTCTCCTTTAACAAATACTCAGTATTTTGTTTAGTTGCAAACAGAATTGTCTGTATGCACTAAAAGAAACCACTGAACTAAGATCAGTTTTAAGACTATTTCAATGCACAACTGCAGAAAGAACTTGACAGTATATCAGACCACCAGCTGTTATTAGTTGACACAAGAGCCTAGCATCTTACTACTTTACAGGTTTAGTCTCCCTCTTTTTAAACAAATATTAACTCATGAGTGCAAAACAGGAACATAACTTGGCCCATCTACAGATTTACATACAATTGTGGAGTAAGACCCAAGTATTGCATTCTTCAAGCACTGCTCACCATGGCAGCTCCAGTCACACACCTGAAAACACACCTCTGAAACCTCTGAAAACACAAAACTCAGGATTGTCAACCCTTCTTCTGTTGTGGTTTGAGATAAAGTCCCAGTGGTACATTGTATTTTCCCTAGGAATTTCCAAACTATCCTAGAGTAATCCCACAGAGACACACTTCTAGCTGGAAAAACGGGATCACGTTCATAATTAGCGTAGTCCCTTTTTATTGGATAAAGCCACAGAAAAATAAGGCACTTTTTCTTGTCTAATGTGAAATTACAGAGATAGATCTCATACTTTACCATAGAAATAACAAAAAACTTGAGTTTTTACCTATTTTCCCCTGCTTTTGTATCACTGTCCCCTAGAAAAAAAGCTGTGCACTACCACTTGAGATCTTGTCTCAATTTTACTTCCACTTATCATTATTCTAGTTTTCAGTCTTTTATTTGCAACACATTTCTGACTGTAAGTATTACTGTCTTACAGTAATATTTAAAGGTCCCAGGCTAATGCTGGAAAGTCATAAACTTTTAATAAGTGAAAGTCCTTAGCCAGAAAATAAAACACAGTCTAATTTAATCTATAAGAGAGAAGACAAAAATGGTGAGGGTTGACTATCTCAGAAGTGTCAGAAAAACATTGCATACAGTAGATATCACTTATTTTTGTATTTGTACAACACATATATATTATAAATATAATTCTAATTTAAGTTTCAAATGTAAAGCTTCACCAGCCACTGTCACTTTTATCTTTAAAAGTGTTTACTTTTGCAATATATGGGATGAGAATATATATAAACCTGACAAATGTGAAATGATGAAAATTTGAGCTTTAATGCTTTGTAATACATTTTTCTAACATTCTGTTTCTAAATATACTTGGGCTGATTTCCACTGGTGTTCTTTTTAAGTGCCTGCCTGTCCTTTTAATCAGAAGATCACATTTGAAATGAAATCATACAAAAGTGCCTGAAAAACTAGTATTTTTAAACTCAAGCTAAGACCGTCATGGACTTTCAACTGTAAACATAAGAATCCAGAAGACTCCTCTGTTTCTTTTTCACCAGTCCAGTGAAGTGATGCCTGTAAAATGAAAGCATTGTACAAAAGCATGTACAAAGCAACAATAATCTTTATACCTCCCATTCACAGTAATTCAAAGTCAGTTTTTTAGGAGCTGTTTACTAGGAATCAAATGTTACAAAATTAACTAGTTCTTTCAGTATACTGAACTCAGGAAAGCCACAATTTTAAGACATAGATCTGGGAAATTATCCCAACACCAAAAACCAGTTCATGCAAACTTCCCAGAGTATTTTCCTAGAGTTGTTTTGCCTATTAACATTACTGGAAAAAATCCAAGCAAAATCACATTTTAATATGGTGATGGAACAGTACAAGACCTAGAGAGGCCTAAATGAAGTATCTGCAAATAGAGAAAAACTAATATGCAGATAGCAGAACCCCAGACAGGTGCTCCACAGTTCTTAACATCGGTGAACAGCTGCCCTCAAATGGATAAAGCAGAGAACTGCAACATTTCAGAAGTCACCTTTTCAAATTAATTGTAGTAACATCATCAATCATCGAATATATTTGATAATTTATTTCCTAAAAAAATCTGTAGTAAGCTCTGCACAGCTGTAGCACACAGAATGCACCATAATTTACTTTATACATAAGCCTTATTATTCATTTGATGCTCATGCTGGTCCCTGCCTAGGTCTAGAAAGACCGAGAATCACTCTGTCAGCAAAACAAGGCAGCCCATAGGATACTAGTAACAACTTATCCAGCGACTGTGATCCCAAGTTTATTTATGTGAGGCATTTCTAATATCAATATACAAGTAATTTTCAAATGACAGATTGTATATTAGCCTGCTTTGTACAGGTTAACAAATACACTGTATAGATAAGAGGCACTGCTGAACAGAAATTACTTGCAACTCTATTAGTGGTGCTGAATAGAAAAAACTTTATTGCTCTAAAATGACTCTGTTGTATCCAAGTTTATCCAATACAAAAATGTGCACATATAAGAAAACATAATGAAGGCTTCTGAAGAGGCTATGAAGGATATCAATGGGGAGGACAATTTTTATCTTATTAGATCAAAATGTCCTAAAAAGTGTATACTTGAATAGTATGCAAAAGGGGCAAAAAAATTGGTAAAACATGCAAAACTGATGGCTTTCCCAATAGTCCATGAGAAAACCTCAAGTGTAGACCTGTTGGAACACAAGCAACAGAAAGAACAAAGTCTGGCTCCAGGTAAGATTATCATACAAATTCAAATTACACTATTATGCTATCACTTCTCCAGGGCCTTATGGTCCCACAGTGTCAGGGGATCAACATGGAAGCATCACTCTTAAAAGTCCAGCCACAGCAAATTTATTTCAGGCTTATGTGTTACTATGAATGTTGACTGATAAATGGCTTCTATGTTTTAAAGGAAGGAACAGATGTTGACTGAACCTGTACACATGATCAATCACAGCAAATCCAATTCCACAAGGAATCAAAGATGCGTCAACAGGTGATAGTCACCTTGTAGACTTCCTCCTCAGCAGTCTCTCCCCTTTCCTACCTCTCTACCCTCTTTTTATCTTGCAAACTTGTGTAATCTTAATCTCTCTTTTTGCCAAATCATGTGAAAATTAGCCAAGAGATGCATAAGCTCCGGAAACAATGACACATAAAAGCCTTAACACCACAAGCCTTGTTTTCTATGGCAACAAAGCTTAAGAACTTTGTTCTTAAGAACAGTGAAGAAGAATCCAGATTTTCTTAACTTGGATTAACTCAAATGATAATTCCTGGTTATAATTCTGGCTCTGAAATCATAATCATTCAAGGCATGGTCATTATAAACTACTGTGTATAATACTGAAGAGCTTACAACTGTTGCTGTGGAAGAGCAAGAAGGAGCTACGCCTTTTGTAATTGCTGGTGGAAGATGGTACAACTTGTGTAACACTCCTAAATTGAAAAAAAAACCCTATAAAGTTTCAAAAAAATATAGATAAGGATGATGGTAAAGCTGCTGTCTGGCAAAACACTTCATGCTACACAAGATAGCATTCTCCAAAGTCCACTAGCAGAGGCCAGGGAAGATGAAATATCAAGTATATCAGCAAAGGAGAGATCATCAGATAAACATACCTACTACATATTTTTCATGCCTATGTGCATGCTCATAACTGTTTAAGTATCCTGGCATTTAAGTGTGAGTGCACACAGAAATAACATGAGACTCAAATTTGATCTACTGGATTTAAATACTTGTGTTTGGGGAGCCAAGCTGCAAGCCAGACTAATCAATAACAAGGATTCACTACTTTCAGTTTCAATTAACAATCACCAGTTCCAGTTTGAATGTCACTGTGTAACAAAATAAGATCTTCACTAGATCTGTTTAATCCCACAGCTGATACTCTTTATAGCTGAAAGGAAACAAAAATGTCGTCTGATGAAGACTCTGGAAGTAAAAAGGAGAAGACTAGCACTTCCCTGCTTCTATATTTGGCCAGTTTTTCTCAACTCCTCAATAAACAGGCAGTAAAATTTGTCAGGCATGTGATCTTTCAAATAACTTCAGTAAGCAGAAAACCTGAAAATTCTCAGCTTTGTTGTTGCGAAGTCATTTTTCCACTGGATTAGCAACTGTAAACAGGTCATAAAGCAGCCAGATGTATGAAGAGACGAACTGTTTAGAAGCGGAGAGCAGTCAAGACCTCCACCTTTGGGCAGGAACAAGCTATTAGATCACCTCTCTTTGTCCATGGATCCCTTATTATATGATATTGGTCCCAAAAAGATGACAGCTTCCCAGGCTGCTTCCCTGCAGAATTCCATCTCACAAGAAAGGGAGGGGAACTTGCAGGTATCTGCAGCTGCAGGCAAGGGGTGTGCCCTCAATCACAACAGTACCATCACAATAGACCACATTTGATTCACACAAGGCAGTTTTTTGTAAGGTCTCATGAAGTGTTCAGGAAAACAACACAGGCTGTCTAGTAAAATGTATATTGCCGAAACTATGTAGTATCAGTACTAATAATGCTATCATAAGATTAAAAAAATATTTAACCACGAGCATCTAAAAAAATAATGCCTACCTTACATAACCATTAAGACAGGAGCTCTATCATCTGGCTTTACTCTACAAGTCCCTTAACTTTATCACTGTATTTACCATGCTACGATGTCTTGTTGTCCCTGTCACTTTTTTTAAACTATCTTTAAAGCATGCTTCTTCATTTCTCCAGTCAATATTTCAAAAACATTCCAGGTATGCAACAGAAATCCAGCTGCATCATCTTGCATTTTAAAAATATTCCAGAAATGTCTGCCTAGTTCTCATTGGCTATAACATGACTTGTTGGATAAGCAAGTTTAACTCTTTAGTCTAATCAATGTTGCAACAGCTGTTAAAAAGAATTTCCACACCTGCTCTGCAGGAATTTATTTGCTGACCAGTTATTTATGCTGGTTTTGCACCTTTAAATAAAGCTGAGAAAAGAATTAAGAACTGCAACAGGTAGAGAAGTCATGCAATATTTAACACTGGATTAAAATACAAGTCAAATTCCCAGCTGAGGATAAGCTGGGGGAAGGGAAAGCAGGTGGTTTTTTAGTAAAGGAGTCTGCTTTTTTGAAAAGGGAAGACAGGAAACTGAAAAATTATTTTGCATACTGTAAAATTCAGCTCTTTTTATCATTGTATCACACTTCTATGTAAAATGCAACACTTTAAATGACAAATTCTCTACATATACACCTACACACACAAAAATGCACAAAGCAGTACCAAAATACTTAAAACATCAGTTTATCAGTTTCTGAATAATGTAAAAAAACACTGACAAAAATGAGGCTTGGACTTGGACCTTTCTTTCTACATAGTAAATGGGAACATGAAAAATACCCAAAATATCAAATAGGCATTAAGAATACTTCTGCTACCTTACACACCTAAACAGTTTCTTTTCTTCTGTAGCAAAATTCTGTCTTGAGACTGTTTATTCAGCATTAAAAGAAAAAAATTCCAGCAACACTCTATGGATCAGCTACATTGATGACTGCCAAAATAAAAGGCTCAGCAATATAAAGTATTATAGTTTGTATGTTTGAAACAAAATGGTTTCCAAGGCCTCTTTTGATGAGACTATTTTTCTTATCAGCACTGTAAAATATGCGTAAATCTAACAAATGCAACAACTGATTGTTACAATGGCATTCATTTGATAGCACCAAATTAAGCTACATAATCCTTTTCAGCTGGTACCACCATACTGCAAAGGGGTGTGAGGCTATTTATAAATCTCAAGATATGTGAAGTAAAGAATGCTTAGAGCACAGAAGAAAGCAGGTAGTATGTGGAAGGGCTGGCAGACTTGACTGGTATGGTTGACCCAACCCAGCTTTGAGCTTACTGGCATTCTGGTACTAAACCCTGCCAAGAAAGACGTGCAGTGCACCAGGAGCAAATTCTGACTGGCACAGTGTGGGAGGAGTCAGGGTCTGTCAACAGCCTGTCCTCCAAAACAAATACATGGGAATACCTGCACACCCAGTGTGCTGCATACCTGCTCTAGGGCATGGAACACTCAGGGTTTACACCAAAGCCACAAACTGTGCAGAAGGGTAAGTGCTTCTGAGTACCAACAGAAAGTGTCCTTGCCTTGGATAAGTCCAGCTTAAAAGTTGAGGGGCAACATTATTACATTTGGCAAGAACAACTGATCCATACTGAATAATTTTTGGTCTGATTTCTTCCGTTTAGCTGTGTCACTTTTACTTACTTTATTTTTACATATTCATTTTAATTAAATGCATTATTTTCTGCATGTTTTAGAAAATCTGACCAAGATATCACAATTGAAGGAATTATGACACTGGCAAAAGAGCGTTTATTACTTGTTGTCTTTTAAATTTCTTTTAGTACTCCATATATTTGGGGCAATAATGATCACAGTAGCAGCCATCCTTAAGGGACACTCCATATGTTAAATGAGAAGAACAAAGGGTCTCCTGTCCACTTTGAAACACCGACTGGGTAAGAATGAGATTTGCACTTACAGGAAATGTTGCTAATGCTTTACTTGAAAGCAGCTATGACTTCTGATGATGAATAAGGTGGAATTTATCCCTGCTGGCAATCTGTGGTGGTGATAAGTACATTTTCCACTTCACAGAGGGGCCAGGGACTTAACAAATGTATTAAAATTTTATAAGCATTAACTGAGGAATACATCATGACACAGCTGAAAAGTATAGCCAGTGTCTTCTGAGACTGAATTACACTGAGTAGTACTAAAAGTCACAATTCACTCCTTTCATATTATGCAATATATGGTCAGGTAGTAAAGTCAGTAGACAACATCACCTTTTAGTAAGAACAAAGATTTTAAAAGGCAAGGTTTTACAAAGAAATAGTGTGGACCACCTTGATTTCAGATAGAAATCTCTGCACTTCTTTAGTAATTGTGTCCTTCTCAGATCCTCTCCCTCTTCCCAATTCTTTTTACAAACTAAAAAAACAAAATTTGAAATTAGCAAGAAGCGTAAAAAGGAGAAATGGGACAGAAGAAAAGATGCCCAACAGCAATGCTTTCCACTTATATTTCACTGATTATGATCACGATACCATCTAGCCACAAGAACTCATAATTTTCTCCTTTAAAATCTCAATACCATTTAACTATATGTAATATTATATCAAAAGTTGTTGTATACAGAGTCAAGGCATATGAATTTTTTTTAATGTAAAACATGTTTTATAATAATCTGGTGAATTCCTAATTTTGGCCCAGAGAGAATGGGCAGAAGTCTCACAAATTTTGCATGAATAAAGACAGCATGTTTATTAACCACACTATGGAAAAAAAAGGGAGAAGATGCTTGTGACAAAAAAAAAACAAACCACCACATTTATAGAAGCTTCTGTTTTAGGTTTTACAGGGATTTTTATAATAGAAATTTCACCAATAAACCAAACTGCAAAACATTCACATAAACAAAACATAACAGCTCCTCTACTACACAAGCACAGCTGCGTGCACAGATGAGACACCGTGCACTAGAAAAGAAGAACAGTTTATGTGTCAAAAATCATCCTTTGTGGATGGACATTAGATGCTGTCTGTTCAAACATTTGCTGAGACAGCTTGGAAATTTTGTTTTTAAGCATTCTGCCTGTTCAGAAATCATTAAACTAGCAGAGATATTGACATTGTCTGGTTTATCTCCTTATACTCAAGAATCTATAAAGGTATGCAAATTCCTTCACTGTGCACAGTTTGTTGAATAGCTACATGTTCTGGAGATAATGAAAAGCCCTACAGAAATAAAGGACATTCTGTAATCTGCAAAATAGCTCTGAGTGAAAAACATACCAGGAAAAAAATGTTAGTCCTGCAGCAGGTGTTAAACATAGTTTTGTTCTTCAGATCAGTTTCTAGTCCTCCAGCTCCCTACACTAATTTCAGATCCCATGATTTTATAAGTATAAACATCAGCAAATGGAAGAGGTTTACTAATCATAACTTGTATTTTTTACACATACACTTCAAATTCATAACCAACCATTTGGGAAAGGATGTATCAATAAAACCGAAAACTAACTCACTATCAAAAGTTTTACTTTCTTTGCACTTTGATTCACCATTTGCATTAAGTTCTATAACTACTAATACCAACTTCAGTTGATCTTCAAAGGGAGAAGCAGTTTAAAACAGACAGAGCAACAGTAGCTAGTGATAAATGCTTAAGAAAATACAGTTGTAGCACTACAGACTGGAAATATTTGGGCTAAAAATCACATCAGGCAATAGCATGTGCCGCATAGTGAAGAATAACATAAGGAACAAATGGCATATTTAAGTGGGGCGGAGCTCCCAAATGCATTTGTTTGACAAGTCACATATCCCAGTAGAGTGAATATACTGAAAGGATTCTGAAGCAGATTTGCATGATTTCTACCTCATAGTATTGTTGTCATATAACTGGTGAGTTGAAATAGTCCTACTGAACATTTTTTTCTTTCTTTCTTCGGGAAAAAAACCCTCATTTTTATTTTCACAACAAAGATGCAGAGCAAAAACCATTTGGGCGCTGAACCAACATTGATTTCAAAGTCTATGAAAAAGTGTGGGACAACAAGATGCTGCTTCATGTAGTTATCCTGAAGACATCAATTTAATTTATTCTACATCAATTTAATTTATTCTACATAAAATAAACTGATATGGAAGTTTGAATAACATATGCAAGTGCCTCCTCAACATTTACGTTTAGGGAACAATGCCTAAGCCAAGCAACCAAAGGATAACTCAAGTAATTGCCCTGTTTCTGCACCCCCCTTGCCCAAGGTGGCTGGCAACTTTCCTACTTTAGAAAACTGAACAATCAACCAACATAGGTAAAAAAGAATTACATGTATCTTCAGGAGAACATACTGGACATGTCTGGTAAGAACCACCAGGAAGTGGAAGGTGTATGCCCTGATGTAGGCTTCACTGCAAAGAAAGGGCAGTTGGATATTGTCAGATGCCTCTACAGAGCAATCCAAAGCTCTGTACATTTATTTTCCAGTATGGCTAGTTGAGGCAAATCTCTTGCCTGGAGTTTAAAGACTGACCTCAATTATTGGTATGGAAGTAGGAAATTGCTTGTGTTATACTCAGCCAGGACTTCAGTCTAGTAAGCAATTGCTATAATGAGAAACTAAATCAGCTCTACCTCTTTCTACATTTAAAAAAAAAAAGGTGCAACTTTCTGCAGTGAAGGGAAAAGAGAAAAGCAATTAAAATCTACTTATTAAATAGAATTTTGAGTCCAAACTATGACCCAAACTGTCAGAATCAATGTTTTCTGTTAAACTACCTTTCTTCATTCCTTCCCAGGCACTAAGATTCTTGATTTTACTCTCTATACAGAATTATTTACTTCACAAATTATATATATAAGAACTGTCCTTTAATTGTTGTAATATTTGTAAAAATCATACCGAAAAGTGGTAAGACACCCTACATAAAGGAAAAAAACCCTAGAATTTATTATAAATCCCTTTAATTTGACCGTGACACATTAACATAACAGTCAAACTTAATTACTAAGTATTTCAAGAACTTTGCATGAGAAAGCTGAACTAGATAGCAAAGTTCTTAGATAAGCCACAAACTCTTAGATAAGCCACAAAACATTAGTTTTATGTACAAGTGAAGGTGTAGGAAAATTCTACTTAGAAAATGCAAAAGTATAGCTAAACCTCTACAAGCCTTGAGCAGCAAATGAAATCCTAAATTAACACATCTTAGTAAAAGCACAGGAAGTTAAAAGTACTTTTCAAACAAAACACTGGTATTTGTAGAAAAGCATGCTGCAGGTTAGTAAAGTCAGAGAAGTAACTTGCTGTCTACAGAGAAACAAAGAATCTGCATTCATTCCATGGATGCTTTAATATTTAACAAACTGCATCTAATGACAGTTGTGTAACCTTTTCAAATGATCCTGCATGCTTGGAATGATAGCGCTAAACTATGGGGAATATAAATGAGAAAGAAATCAAAGGTTAGAAGTGTTGATTTATATTAATCTCTAAGTATGAATATTTCTGAAGTTATTACTGTGCAATACAAAAAAACAAGGCTCTGTATCAGGAAAGTAAAAAGAAAATATGTTTTAAAACAACAAAACTAGCTTGAAAATAACTAACCTATCATGGTAATGCAAAAGTAATTTTGACTGGCAGCTATGAATAACAGAGCCATGCAAGGGACCTCTGGAGATCATCCAGTCCAATTCTCTGCTAAAGCAGGTTCACCTGGACCAGGTTATACAGGATTATGTCTAGGCAAGTTTTGAGTATTTCGATAGAAGGAGACTCCACAGGCTCTCTGGACAGCCTGTCCCAGTGCTGTCACCCTCAAAAGGAGGTTTTTCCTCGTTTTCAGACACAACTTCCTGTGTTTCTGTTTGTGCGCATCACCCCTTATTCTGTCACCAGGCACCACTGAAGAGCAAACTGGCCCCAATATCTGAACACCTGTCCTTAATGCATTTGTATGCCTTGACAAGATCCCCCTCAATTAAAAACCAGAATCATAGGAAGAAACAAGAGAAAAAAGTCAATGCTTTTTTGTTACCTTTTTTCAACAATCAGAGCGATTTTTATGTGTAGCCTTTCTCACACAGCTTTAGGCAAGTTATTACTTAATAGTTTAAAACCCTTGAAAGCATTAACTGAAAGGCATGAGGAATCTACATAACTTGCATGTGTTCCTTGCAAAAAACTGTTCTCTTTTTGTGGTATGAAGTTTTTTTCTCTTTCTCTTGTGTACTCAGAGCAGAGAACTATACATTATAGTCTCTTAACACAAGCTATCTGAAAATAAGTTTAATACTTGTTCTTTTAAAGGAAATATTCCTGCACAATTTCCTATACTGGAAACATATTTCTTGACAAATAAAAAACACCAAGTCCTTTTGCTCCAGTTACATTTATTCCCTACACTTAAAAAACATGCTTCGGGCTTTTAGCTGCAGGAGCAAGGAAAACCTTTGCAAAGGAAAACCTCACAAGCCTGCATAGGGCTGCAGCAAAGCAATAGCAGCCCCCTCTGCTGCTCAGAGAAGGAGAAAAATCATTAACACACACAAACCACCCTCCACCAACACACACTTCAACGTCTGCCTAATTCCATGCACTGCCTGTACACACACAAAAAAATCTGCTCCCAAGGATCAGCATTTCTGTAATCATCTTTGACTCTCCCTTATTCCCCTATGCTGCTTTTAGTCTATCGATAATTCTGACAGTAACTGCAGAGCAGCAATTTCACACAGGAGTCCTTTCCACTTCATATTTGCACAAAGTACCCAATGCAATCCTAGGTTGCCTCCTTAGTTTAAAAAAATAATGCTGTCTTTCCACACAAGGCCAAAATCCCCTGAAAAAATAAATTCTTCTTATCTTTGTGGCTCTACAAAAGCTTAGACCAGGCACCTGCAGCAAAAAACTCTATTCCAGCCTGCACTATTTAAGAGCTGAGAGCTCTGTAGGTGAACAGGGCTTTAGATTTGTTTCAGAACTGAAGAGATGTGTTATTTAAGATGCAAGGGACAGGTTTTCCTGTGGCACATCCTCTTCCAGCCCCACCCAAGTTAATCCAGCTTATCTGTTGCATCTTCCCTTCCTCCACTCTCCGACATCAATAAACAATCAAGAAGAGGCACTCCTGAACAGCACCATTACTCACACACACTCTCTTGTGACTTACAGCCAAATGGATAGTATAGTATAAAGGATGGGTGAGGATGCTCAAAGTACACTGATTTTACACAAAAATTAAACCCCTTCTCAGCCTTTACCACTGCTGTTTGTAATATATATTACCTATTAAATGTATCATTAAAAAACCCATCTTATTACCTTCAGTAATGATGCAAATGCTAAAATGTGATGACTTCTGATAGAGTATCAAAGTGGTCTTTGGTTGTAGATGCAACTATACAATACTTTTCATCTTCATTTTCACTAATCTGTTTTCTGTTTCCTTGGAAGCTCTGCTAACCAACAAAACAATCACAACCCACAATTCTGCAATAAGCAAACCTGCATCTGAAGAGGAGACTAATTAATGAACTTACTGGAGGGTTCTGCACTCATGAATGCCTGACCCCTAATGAGAAGTCACCATCACAATCCAAACAGTTAACACAGAAGTAAGATTTCACATTCATATAAACTAATTTGCAAGTTTTATGACTTTTAAGTCTTAATAGAAGAAAAGGAAATAAATGATTAAGTGGGATTCCTGTTGAACAATGCCTGTTATCCAGAAGGATAAAGCATCTCACGTAAATGGGCTTGAACATTCCTTCAGAAATCTCTCCAGACAAGCAGAGCAGACAAAAGTATTTTCTGAAACCCCAAGCAAGACAAATGGCTACACACAAGCTAACAATCTTCCTGCTCCACCTGATCACTTAGATTCTACAATTCAGGTCCTTACATAATACATTTCACTCCTGTTAGTCTGATATCAAGTAGCTATTTTGTCTACAACAAAGAAATCTGTGCCAGTATTTGCTGGAAATAATGCAGCTAATACTTTTCATGAATTCATGTCTTTTTTTTAAGTGGTTATTTCCTAACTGAGATGGTTTCAACATTAGAAACATTTAATATTAGAAGTATTATGTAGCGTTGAATTTTAGATAAATAAAAACTAATGGAACAAAGTTAAATTTGTAGCAGCTTGCATACAAGTGATCATGATATTTTCTCCACAAATCAATTTCTTGTCAAACCCAAACCAGAGATGATTGAACCGGTAAATTACTGTAGCTGTTTAGAAACAATTTCTAAGATAATCAAGAAGTCAATACGTCTCTAAATATGAAAAGCTTGCAGCAGTTCAAGATAAACAACTCATCTTAATGGGAACAAAAAACATAAACTAAAACAAAATATTTCAGTATACTGAAGTCATTAATATTTTAAAACTACCAAATCTGGAGTTTCAGGAACAGTCAAGCAAACAAAGTCAAAAAACAGGAACAAGTTAAAGATTGTATGTATTATGATCAAAGTATTTTTAAGAAAGAACAATCAAAATACTTCAAAAATACCAAATAAGCCTAATAATTTACAGGAAAAAAAACTTGGAAAAGCAAACAGTACAACCTAGATAGCGCTACAGTGAAACCCAGGTGTCAATCCAAGAGAAAATAATGCACTGGTTGACATAAAATAAAATTATAGCATTGATGATATTTTCTGCCACAAAATCAGGCTGGTATCACCTCTATCATAAAAACCAATTTTGATAAACAAAAAATATTGCTGGCACGATATGTCTGCCAGTACTACAATTTCAAGAATATGAGCACAGGTAGACAATTTAAATCTCAAGTAAGCAAGAATAATAATTTACATCAGCTATTTCACAGTGATGGCAATTCCCAGTAATACATTCTTGTCCTTGCATTGCAACAGAATCCCACATGTAGAGGGAAGAAAGTGTTTAAGTGGAGTTGCTATGAAATATGGGATGTAAGAGTATTTGCTTATGTTGTGATTGTTACCCAACAGAACTCAATTAATACAAAGACATTACAGAGCACTGGAAATGGATGCCACAAATGCAATGCAATCAGTGAAGAATCAGCATCAAGAACATGTTTTTGTCAGACTGTTATATATATTTATATACTTTTATATATATATTTATATATATATAAAAGCCCTCTTTCGATATTTAGTATTTTTAAAACAGATATGACAACATTTGACAAGACACAGATGAACTGGAGTAAAAAGTAACAAACAGTAAAGGATCTGACATGGGAGAAAATTCCGGTCACTTTAATACAACTGCGCATCAGTTCTGTAGGTACAAAGGACATAGGCAAACCTTACAGAACAGAAAGCTCTCTGAAAAAGGCTTGTATCATATTAGACAAATCAGTCAAAACATGCAATCCCAAAGCATGGAGTTATTTGATATATAAATAGGTAAATACATTGCATAAACAATCTTTAACTGTCCTTGGTACAGCTGCTACTGAGTTTTAATCGCAGTTCTGATATCAAAGAATTATTTAGGTTGGAGAAGGTCTCATAAGATCATCAAGTGCAACCATTAATCTAACACTACTACAAGTTAAACACTAAACCATGTCCCTGAGTTCTACATCTACATGTCTTTTAAATACCTTCAAGGATGGTAACTCACCCACCGCCCTGAGGAGCCTGTTCCAGGATACTCCTGGAAGGAGTGTATCCTAATATCCAATCTCAATCTCCCCTAGTGCAACTTCAGGCCAATTCCTCTTGTCCTATTGCTTGTTACCTGGGAGAACCCATAGCCTCACCTGGCTACAGCCTCCTTTCAAGTATTTGTAGACAGTAATAAGGTCTCTCCTGACCCTCCTCTGGGCTAAACAATACCAGCTCCCTCAGCTGCTCCTCACAGGACTTGTGCTCCAGATCCTTCTCAGCTACAATGCCCTTCCCTGGACTCTTCACAGCACCTCAATGTGCTTCCTGTAGTGAGGCCCAGAACTGAACACAGAATTCGAGGTGTGGCCTCACCTGTGCCAAGTACAGGAGGATAATCACTGCCAGGGTCCTGCTGGCCACACTGTTGCTGATACAGACCAAGATGCTATTGGCTGTTTTGGGCACACCCTGGCTCATGTTCAGCTGTTCTCCAGCAGCACCCCCAGCTCCTTTTCTGCTGAGAAGCTTTCCAGCCACTCTGCCCAAGCCTCTAGCATTTTAGAGGCTGTAGCTGATGAGAGCCAAGAGCAGGATCTGGCATTTGGCCTTGTTGAGCCTCATACAATTGGCCTTGGCCCATAATCCAGCCTGTCCAGATGCCCTGTGGAGCCTTCCAGCCCTCCAGCAGATCAACACACCCACCCAACTTGATGTCACCTGCAAACTGACTGAGGGTGCACTCAATCCCCTCATACAGGTTGTTGATCAAGATATAAAGACATCTGTGATTCAAGACAGATGTTCCAACACCAGAGTGCTCAGAGAAGTATCATAACAAGAACAAAAATAGAAGAATATGCCCAATGGACACATTGTCCTTAATATTTACTTTTAAGAGATCTTTTAGGGAAGAACTTGACTGCTTAACATATGGGGAGAAAAAAACCCCACATTTGTTAAACAGCTCTTGAATACAAAATGAAAATAAAATATTTTATGCAGGAAATCGTGAAAGGTAACCACATGGATGTGGTGTTGGTGAATGCAATGAAGTCTCTCGTGAACCACTGGGTTCTCTATTTCAAGTGCCCATGCCTTTTACTCACATCTTCACAACATTATGGCAGCGACTATATCAGTTACTTGCACAGAGCAGTAGTATGAGGCTAAAAAAAATTTTTATATCTATTATCTAAACATCATATAAAGCATGAGTATCTATAAAAATTATTTTCATATAAATATAATGGGGTTTATGCCTATGATGCTGTTTATTAGGTAAGAAATGGCATGCTTGCTGCTACTAAGGTGACTGGCAGCAAATCCAAGCAGGGTACACCATGGTGTTATGGGGGAAATATGACATTTCCTTCCTTAGCCACGCAGGATTCGGCAGGTCAACAAACAAACAAAAAAAGTCGAATTAGAGAAAGGCTTTATTCAGTAGTTTATGAGGAAAGGAAAAAAAAATAGAAGGACAAAGAACAGATATATTAAAAAACTAAGATGACCTGCACAACACCTACAGTAGTTGCAGTTTGTTCAGTCTCACTGTTATCTCTTGGTATTTGGTAGTGGTAAAAGTGTGCTGCCCATATATTCAAGCAGAACAAACTGTGTTGCATCAGGAATGCCTCTCAGGAGCCAGGTTGACATCTGACACACAAACATGAAGTAGAGCATTCAGCCATCACTGCCCATAATGTGGCACAAAGCAAGTTTCATAGAGTACAGCACACAGCAGGGTAATTCAGCCAGAGTTATGAGAACTGTAATCGACTACAAACACTGAGAAACTTGTCTGAAAAGCTAAAAATAAGTCCACCAGGTTCAAGTCTCCTAGGATGACTCTATCCTCAACAGATAGAAGCAGAAACCACTTGTTTATATAGCTGACAAGTCTGCTAACACTTCCTTTTCTTCTCTAAAGCAGCATATTAATTAGTCATGTTTATTTTTACTCTGGTAATTCATTCATGTTCTCACAGACATATTTCCACAACACTTTATAACACAAAATGTGTTCTCCTGGCTAAATACTGGTTTATTAGTGAACTGGCAACATTAATGTTGCACGTTCTTGTTCCTAATGTGTAACCATGGTGCTGAGCAGTGCCAGCTCAAGCAGCTTTCTAACATGTGATGATACCTCAGGTACACAGTTGAAACTTCCTAAAACAGAGCTGCACCATGAAAAAATTCCAAGTACAGTTTGCTACCTGGCTGCCCGACAATTCTTGCAGAAGCATAGCCTAGGACAGAGCACAGACAAAAATGGCCAGCCCTGCACCGAGTAAGGAGAGCAACTATGAGATAACACAGAAATTTTGCATCTGTACTAAGATCTTTCAGACATCTTCCTTCAGGTTAAACTGGCTTGTTTCAGTTCATGTCAAATATGCCTCAAGAAAAGAAAGAAAAAGCTACATTCATTGTTGAAGTCATTAAAAAAAGCTTCAGAACTGGTTACCATTGAAAATTATGCTCTGCTCTGTACTGCTTGAGTATAGTTACTTACAAAGAACTTCAACAAGATTCCAATTTAGAAACTTAAAAACATATTTTTGAGTATAAGAATTTCCTGTATTAAATATTGTCCATACTGGATACAAGCTGTTATATGATACTCAGTAAAACACACTAAATACTAAACATACTAAAGGAAAACCAATACATTGAAATAAAACCAAGGATTTCACTCCAAATTAGAAAACCTTCAAGAGTAGAATTACAAATATAAAGACTTTATTCAGTAGTTGATGAGGAAAGGAAGAAAAATAGAAGGACAAAGACCAGAGATATTAAAAAACTAAGATGATATTAAAAAATTAAGATAATATTAAAAACTCATGAGAAAACATGACAACTTTCCAAAAATCAAAGATAGTAGCTGAGATAGTTTAAACATGCAAGTGAACTGCTACTATCGTTATTAACAAAAACATCACTGTAGATTTCAGAAGCAAATGTTCACCTAATTTACCTGTCCAGGTGCATCTTCAAGACTGATTATCCATCTCTATACATTTATGCTTATACTTAACCTGTTAACTTATGTTAACTGACTTTTTTTTGCAGTTTTAATTTCTTTTAGATCCGTTTTTTTATTTTTATGGTAAAATTTAAACATTTGAGGAAGTTTCATTTTTTGAAAGGTGAGAGAAGGCTAGGTGCTCTATTAACAATTAATGAGTAAGGAAAAGAAATTAGTCCATAGACCCAGGAAGCACATTCTTCCAAAAGAACACTGGCCTGCTCCTCTTTCTTACTAGTCAATACTGCTGCTTTCACTATTTTACTGCTCCTAAGAGTTAATGGAAATCCTCCTTCCCAAAGAACTTGGAAAATATAGTGAACTACAAATGTACATTGCAGCCAGTAACCCAATAATTTCTTTTAAACTTAAATATATGAGTATATAAATCTAAATATGCAAGTGATGTAAGTAGAAATAAATGTATGAAGATTGATTTCCAGATCCTTATTGCAAATCTGAAGTTTTCAACAACAAGCATACGGGTTCAAGGTCCTTTCAAGCAGGATAGATACCATAAGATATTGTGTAATGACTTCCTAACTGAATGACTGGCTATCACAATTTTTTTAACCCATATTTTGTCACGGATCTCAGCAGGCCAGCAGGAAGAATTTCAAGTTTCTATAATATTCCATGCTACTTTTTCATTATAATGTTTTCACCTAAATGAACCAGATCTTGTCTGATAACACAACACATGTATAATTGCTTACCTTCCCTTCTAGCCCACTTGGAGAAGGACAGTATCATAAATAATGCCAGGAGGGTCTTACATAAAAATATTTATAAAGAAACATCTTGGTATTTTGGCCATAGTAATCAGAATGGTATTCCTTAAAATACATAGGGATATGTGCTCATGTCAAATGCATGCAAATATTTTTATTATTAACAGCTAAAACAGCATAGTTTTCATGGACTACAAAAATTTTTCACTGTAAACTCTCTAGGAAATAAAATCTTTGCTACATTGTAAAACTTTAGTTTATGCTAAATATGCAATTTTTTTCCAAAATCCAAAGTTAATGAGGACTTAGAGCACAAAAAAATGTAGCTTCTCACCTTTGTCTTCACATAGAATGGCGATGACTGGTGAATGGGCAAGTCCATGAGGCTATTGGAATTTGTGACACTATTACTGTTAGCATGTTCGTCTTCTCTACTGCTGTCATCAGACTGATCAAAATCATCACTGTCCTGGTCCATTTCCTCCTCCTCTTCCACCTCCTCCTCTTGATCACCAGCATGTTCATCATCATCTTCCTCCTGGTTACAAGTGTAATCTTCATCCACTGTATTAAGTCTATTATTATTTTCTTCTAACTGTTCCTGCTGAGACTCATGCCTGTCATCAAATCCAGGTTCTTCTCCTCCTATTTCCCCATTCCTCCCAATGTGCTGCTCCTCTTGTTGTTGTCTTTGCTGCTGCTCCTCCTCTTCTACAACCCGGTTCATCTGGTCCTCATCCACTTGGCTTGAGGAAGCATTACCTCGAAGAGATCCACCAGTTCGTCGCCTCTTGCTGCCCATAGAGAGCAGTTCCTGATTCATTTCCAAAAGCCAGCTTGCTACTTCTTGGACCTTGGCTAGGCTATCTGAAGATGCAAATGCTTTCACATTCTAAGGAGACAAAGAAAAAGTGGAAAATTACTTTTTTTATTAGATAAAGAAGTAAACCCTCTTTCATTGTATCATTCCTGGCAACTAAAAACTTCCAGGAAACAAGGAATAACTTCTACTTGACACACAACTAGAAACCCCCCAAAAAACTGCAGGCAATTTTCTAGTAAGAGAATTAATTACTTGTTCTGTCAAACAGTCTGATCATAGTCGCCTAAGCACCAGATTCTGCAAAATTCAGAACTAGTTGCCTTTCTAGAGAATCCACAAGAATCATTAACATTCAAGTTAATGGAAGATAGAAGTATGTGATATTACTTGCAAAAAATTGTACACAGATCATTTCAAATGGCATTTATTTTCCCTCTCATTTGATTACAAACTTTGTATATTATTCAAAAAACAAACTGCTTTTGGTCTCATGCATTAAGAGCAGCATATTTTCAGATATAACTGAAAGCTTCCCTTCTTGTTATTCCAATTTCCTTTTAGATTAGCAAAGAAGAGAATACCCATTAAAGAATACAGCCTTATCACTGTGAAGTCTTAAGCTGGCCAGAGAGATACCAGTGGTCAAAAGTAGACATCACTAGGCAACCTGTATGGCCTACAAATGGCACATAATTCACCTGGGAAAACAATGACTGTTAGAAGTAAAATTCTCCAATAATCATTAAATGAGTCTCTGAGATGTTAAGAAAGGCCAAAATTAGATGCATTTTAATAGAAACTGAAAAATACTAATGCAATTTCCAAATTATTCATGCATTCAGCTACCCATGTACGTCCAAGCAATATATAAGAACAGGGGCTATAACACAGACTAATTCATTCTTGAAGTTGGTACCAGATTTCCAGCTACATAGCCTTTGAGGCTGGCACATCCGGACTCTGGTTCCCCTAGATTCAAGCAATGTGTTGAGTAGATGAAGTCAGACACAACAAGTACTTAGATTCACAGGCTATGAAAGCAGTATATGAAAACATGTGGAGAGCGAAATTAACTTTGTCACTGTGAATAGAGCCACTGCCTTTGGGAGCCCACAGCCCACCCCACAGACTCAGCAGGCCACACTGTGAGAGATCCAGAAAGCACAACACCACAAATACTGGGTGGGAGCACAACTTCTGAGTCTCCTTGGAGCAGGAGCAGTAAAGGATATTTCCATGAGTACTTAGGCATAGGTTGAAACCCCATCACCCTCTCCCTTTTCTAAAGTCACCTATCTCTTACAGTTTAATTTTTATTTTTTTTTTACAAAAAAACTAGGCCCCTGTTATGATGGACAGGACTTTGCTCCATGACATTGGCAAAAACATTCACCTTACTTGTTATCAGGGAACAAAGTACCAGAAACCACAGCTCTACTGTAATTTCCAGAAACACATTTACAGGTGTTTTTCCACCCTTTCTCTGAGGAGGATTCACAGCTGGAATTCTGCACTTCTCTGCACCTTTCTTCCTCTACTAGTAGTAGGCAAACTCTACTTACATCCCAAAGACAGTGTTCTCAAGGATCCATGTATCTACCCAGGTGACAGCTCCTCCAAATAAAATCTTATAAGATAAGTCACTGAAATATGTGTTCAAATAAAATACCCATCAAGTTCCAATCAGTGAATGAGAAGCTAACACTAAAAGACAATTAAGCACCACACATTCAATGGAAGAAAGCAGACACTGTGCTGACTCTTAATTTTTCCATGGGGAAAAATGCTTTAGGACATTTGGGTGCACGTGACCCAAACCAGAAGCTAGTGTCTTTGTTTTTACATTCAAGTGGTAGCATTCAAGTGTGTTTGTTTTTAGGTGAACAGTAAGGAACACTTAAGAATGATGCCATGAAGAGTGCTCTCTAAGAGAAATGTTTTCATTTAACATCTTTCCCCAAAGCTCAGAAATCTTAGCATGTGGGAGTGATGTTTAATAACAACCTTTCATCAAAAGTCAAATTCAGTTGCATATATCATCTGATGGTAACACAACTTACATATCAGGCTTGCTGCACAGTTTGGGCATTATGAATGAAACAATACTACACTTTATTTTCTCAACTTGGAAATTTGAAGGACTAAATAATGTAAAAACCAGTAGTTAAAACAAAAACAAAAAACAAAACAAACAAACAAAAAAAACCCCACCCAAAAACAAACAAACAAAAAAACCACACAAAAATACCTGAACAAGAGGTTTAAAAATGCAAACTCTTCAACCTAGAAATTCTAGTTTCCACTACAAATGTTTCTCTAAGTAGCTATGAGTGCAGCTGAAAAGTTTAATTGCATTTTTTCAGTATCAGCAGCATTATATATGCAATTACTGGTTTAGTATGTGCTTGATAAAACTGCAAATGCTGCATTTGTTTCAATAATTTAATACATACTTCCAATTTGTATCTGTAAGCAACCAACATAAAAGGTCAGCTTTGAAACATTAAAGTAATCAAATGCAAGAATATGCTAAATGTTTAAGTGACAAAAATATCATTGTTGTTACTGTTATTATACCAAAATGAAATTCCAGTCAATTAAAAATGTACACTAGTGCTAGTAAATATTTTTAATTATTCCTACATTTTTGTGCGACCATCAGTTCATGAAATTAGCTTTAATCATTAGTGGTTTCCATTTAACTCTGAATTTGCATGAATAAACTCAACTTGTTTTTTCAAGAGGCCTGTAAAATACATTATTAAAATTTAATTACAAGCAGTGCCACATCAGAAATCATCAGTATGCAGAGAGGTGATGCATTTGCTAAAGAACAGATGGATGTACATTATCTGAGAAATATGAAACATTAAAGCTGCCTTCTGTCATGCAAGTGCTTTCAGAATTAGCTACTGTCAGCTAATAAACAAGATACAATAATTTCCATATATAAGGTAGATAAGGAATAAGTAAGAATTTTTATTTTCCTGGAAGAAGTGTATTTACAAATCAATTTCCAGAGAACTAAAAATATGTGTTTTCAGCTAGTACTAAAAGAGACACTGTCTCTTTCATTTACACAGTAGAGACCAAAATGACTCAAATCAACTAAAAACTGGAAGAACCACTGAGGAAAGCTGTTGCTTTTCCTACCTGTCTCAGACCACAAATATTTTTTTCCAGACAGACACCAAACCATAGCAATACAGGTGGCAAGACTTTGCATAAACATGCAAAACTCATTAAACTTGGTCAATGAATTTAATTTGGCCAGGCAAGTTTCTTAACACCTGCATTGTACAGGAAAACAAAATGCAAGAAACACTTAAGGAAAATGGAAGTCTTCAGACTGATCCAAACTAAACTCAGAGCTGATGAAGGTATACCACACCTCTATTGATGACTGCATGCAGCCCTTGTCTCTATTGAATATTAAATGTTGTTTAAGCATAACTCCTCAGCTTTATCCATTACATTTTCACAGAGGATAGATTTTAAAAATAAATATAAATAACATCTGCTCAAAACAAGAAATGCCAAGCAATACTAGGAGGTTGAAGGGAAGACTGCTCGGGGTTATCTGCCACAACAGGTTGTACTCTGTACTGCAAGGATGACCACTTCACTTCCTGCTTTACTGCTGAAACATCTCTGTCCTGCTAATACAGATAAAAAAGTCATTAAATTTTTTAACCTATAAACTCACATAACTATGGGAAAATGGAACTTCTATCACTACTGCTTGTTTTTACTTTTCCATTTTTATCATTTGAAACTGTAAAGAAAAAAGGAAATGAGGCAGATGTAGAGAGGAGGAGGTTGGGGAGTGGTAGGGTTTGTTTTTCAACAAAATATAACAGATTGTGAAAACGTTTTAAAGAATTAACTTGGAAATTAATGTATTAGACTGACTTGGATACTAACCTAAGTACCATGATAGCATTTAGTGAAAAGACAGTATAGCTACAGACACAACATGGTTTATGGCCAGTGGATGGTCCTAGAACAAAGCTTTTGAGATTACAAGTGTAGCGGACTATTGAACTAACACAAAAACTTCTGTAGATACTTGGCTAAATCTTAACACTGCAATATGGCTGAGCTTTTTATTGCATTACTTAACTGTGCAATATTGAATTGAGGTACATCGAAAACAAAACAGGGACATCCAACCCAAGTAAAGGATCTCCAAAGATTTCAACACTCAAATCTACTTTTTGAAAAAAAAGTGCAAGACCCTTATAAGCACACTGTGCCCAAGAACAACACCGGTACATCACTGGTCCTCACAAGAAAGCGGGGCTGCACTGTAGGGACAGAGCTGCCAAGCTGAGACAGAGCACCCACAGGACACCAGCTCTGGGGAGAGGAAGTGATTTATTCCCAGACCTGCCCAAATCCCCCCAGCCCAAAATGACCCTCACAGCTGAGGCATACTTTGTGCTTTAATTTCACCCAGAATGTGTTCTGGGACAGCTGTGCTTCAGCTCATTCTACTGGGGAACAGGTGTGGATAATCAGGAATTAGGCTTTAAAAGGTGCACTAGATCCAAGCTCAAACTATCAGACAAAGTGCAAATACACCTAACAAGCCATCCCATCTAAGGCCTGCTGAGCCCATTTGAAAAAATAGCAAGGAGATATAAATAAATGAGTTAACACTCAGACTGTGAACCATATTTTACCAAAGAAAAATATCTATTTGATTAATGGCCATGATAGATAATGTTGCAAAACACTACGAGCAAGACACATATGTGATGTGTCAAAGAAAACAGTTAATATATTGTTCTGATGACTGGCTACACAGTCTGTATATGGGAAGGTTTTTGAACAATAGATAAGTAACAAACCAAACAGCCAACATGCAATAACTGAAATACAAAAATCAAATTAAGAATCTACCACCTTCTTTTATAGGTTAGGGTTAGGAAAACTATTCTCATGCATGGACTTAAAGAAGTTAAAGCCACAAATTTAACTAAAATTATGAGCTTTAAATGAAAGCTACAGAATAATTTTGCTGCGCTATAAAAGACCAGCAAATATGATCAAAGTAATGGAGTCACAAAACTGTGTTGAACACATTGCACAGATGAAGAAAATAAAAAACCTTCTGTATTTCATCAGCACATATGTTGATTAGAACAAGACTGAAATAGATATTTAAAAACTTTAAGTAGCTTTTCTTCAAAACAACATACATCATTAACAACGTAATGTTAATGTCTCATTCTACAAGAACACGTGCTTTTTCTAAGAATGTTGAACTACTTCTTCTAGACATATACACACCTCAAATCTCTCAGTCAATTCCATTATTTACAGCTTCAAGTTCCAGAACAAAATAGCAGCTAAAAAGATTCTCTGCTCCTGCTTTACTGTTAACCTCCCAGCAGAGCTCTGACAACACTTAACAGCGCAGCACATGCAATGTTTTGGCTGTATTAGAAATTATACTGCTCTTTTTTCACAATCTCAATATACTTTGAAGATCAATTAATGTAGTTTATTCAGTGCAAAGTGGTCAAAGCAACAAACATTAAATGAAAGCGCTCCTCTATTTACTTACTTATGTCAAACATAAATTTGAGAGCAAACAAAAAAGATTTAGTATTAATTAGATTTTAAAAACACCACAATAAAGTTTACTGTATAAATTTTATTATGTCCAGCTGTATTTAATCTTCTTTTGCAGCCAGTTTTAATTATCTCCCTCTCTACTGAAATTCAGACCCAACTTTCCATCTACCTGCTGAAGCTCTTCACCAAGTCCTAGTGTCCCGACCTCTCCTCCTGAGTGTTTCTGAAGAGACACAGGTTTCCCACCACATATGCTCTACTGTAAGATGTCTCTGCCTCCTGTTCACCTGCTTCCATTTAACCCCACAATCCTATTTCATCAGACTATACCCCTTCTCTCCCTATTTTGCCATCCAACTTATTTTTTTTCTCCCAGGACTGCCTCTGAACATAGCTCCCTCTCTAATCCCAGGCTTCAATTTCCCAATCCCTTTTAGCTTCAAGTGCTACTTTACAGTCTCACTTGGCTTTATTCTGATCCATTCCCCCAGAAATCAAAGGGATTTCATTAAAAAGGAGACAAATTCTGATAATACATGGGTAGTGAGAGCATGACAGAGCCATGTCTCTTGCTATCAGTTATGGGGACAAACATAAAGAAACCATTAAAAAGAAAACTTTGCTTTAACTCCGGGAGTGGAAGACCTATCACATAATCCTACCCTCTTCTGGCACATAAAGTATTTAACACAGGACAAAATATGAAATAGCACACAAAACCCACTAGAGAATGAGAATACACAAAGCAGTTTAGAAAATAAGTAAATGTTACAAGAATTTGTGTATATTTAGCAGTATTTAGGCTACGTGGCTTGATAAATATCAGAGGGAGAGGAGAGATGAATAGACCTTTCATAAGCAAGAGTTTAGAAGAAACAGTCTGGGCTACAAGTAGTCACATCCTTTAGATTACAATAAAGTATGTATGACCATACAACTACCTCCAAAGTTCAGACACACACAAACACAACCTGAATGCATTATAGCTTATATGGATTTCACAGATTCTCTCTGCAATAGCAAGAGGCACATCAGCTCTTAATGCTTTAAACCAAAGGCCTTTTCTTTCCTCTTTGTGCATTCTCAAAACAAAGGCTGCTCTGGCTAAAACAGGATAATCTGAGTCGAAGTCATAGCAGTTCTTAATGCTCTAGCACTAAGAATCAGGCTATAAAATGTATCAATAGAGACCTGATGGCCAAATTAAAGCAATCACCATATAAAAGGAAGAGAGAAACTGGGGGATTTTTCCTTCTACAAACACTTGTTTGTAAGTAATTAATGAGCTTAACTCTTGTATCTGAAGTGTTTTAAAACATGCCTGCATTTTTCTTGTTTCAGAAAGAATATCATAGCAAATAATCAGTAAATAACGTCTCACAGAAGTTCTGCTTTTACCTCAAAACTTGACTCATGAGAAAATGAGAATCACTGTGTAATACTGTAGCAAGGATGAGGTGGAGGTAAGAGGGAAAAGTGAAAGTGACCCATGAGGAAATTGCTGAACATCTCCACCAAACAATAATAAGAAAATTGCATTAAAAAAACATAACCAAAACCAACCAGACAAAACCCACTCAATTTTAAGTCTTTTTCCTCAAAGCCATATCCCAGCTGGCAAGTCATTAACACACCAGTCCAGTGTTATTGTAGAAGTGGGGAGCTCAGGCTGCTTTATCAGGAGCATTGTTCATCCTTCTTAGCTCCCTGAAAGGGAAGTCTAACAGTAAAAGTACAAAAGTGACTCCTTCATTTTAATTTTGCACTGTTGTGTTTTCATCAAGAACATTATATCCATCAAATGAATGGATATAATGTAGAATAAACTCACTTGCATTCCTTGGAAGATATCACGGGAGGCAACAATGCACAGTAGGTGGAGATCTGTATTATCTCTAATCTTACTGTGTTCATATAAATAATGATGTTATTTTTAGTATTTATATTAGTAATGACTGTTATGCAGAAGATGGCTGGTTTGTCTTTTCACTAAAAAACTCTTTAAAGAAGAAGGATTAAGCTGTAAAATGTGACAAGTTAACTATCATGTGGAACTAATGAAAGGCTTCTCTCCTCTTTTCCTCAGAAAAGCAGAAAAAAAAGCCTTGAGTTACTTAAAGGGTGACAAGTTTTCCAGCAACTATTAAAAATAAAATAGGCAAATCCTCCATATAATCCTGCATGCTGCCACCCAATATCAAGCAGTGATTATTTTTCCACTGAAAGGACCTCTGAGGTATAAAAGCTAAGTACACAATCTTCAACTGCATTGTCTTAGCCCTTCCACTATGACAGCTGTACCATGTACTTGGGTTCTTATATCAAAATTTCTACCTCTCGAAATTAAAAGTTCAAATAACTCAAAAGCTCAAATAACTAATGAATACTTGCTTATTGTTTCCCTCATGAATTAGATTGCTACAAGAAGCCTACACTATTACTGCTAGAGATACAGCATCAGTATCCTTGTTTGCTCAGTTTAGAACACCAAGTTAGTATTTCAGCCTCGTGTAAACTACGCTTTCTGTGCATACTAACAAGGATGAGTTTCTTGCCAAAAGCAAATATTAGATCATACTTCAAACGATATAAACAGATTATCTTCAGCTACATTACTTGAGAAGCATGTGGGCTGAATAATTCTCAGTTTAGAAAACTAGGCAGGCAGTTTCTTACACACCTTTCAAATTTAAGGATGTTATTGTATACCTACTTAGCGAAGGCTAGAGATGTACCAACAGAATCTGAACTCTTCCATGAACTCTTCCATACACATATAATAAAAAATTTCTCTACAAAAAAGGATCACAAATCCTCTTGCAACACAAAAGGAGATTGAGCATTCCTTAAAACTTAACAGGTTTGGATAATTTCGGGTTTGAATTCAACTTTCTTTTCAAAAAGTAAGTAAGCGACATTTGTAGGTCTGTCATAGTTGTGAGGACTTTCCAAGCTGGCCTGACATCTCCACAGTACTACGCATTCTGTTCTGTTTTCACATGCCTTTCTGTTCCCAGACTAGACCATCTATACTCCCTTTAAGAGGTGTACTCGGGGTCAGTTTTACAGTATCATCAACATCACTGCACACAAGGACCTCTCCAGCTGCCCAGACCAAAAGCTGCTTAAGATAGTTTTATATTCCTCAAGGTCTCTCATCCATAGGAAAAGGGTCTGAGGGGCAATGAGGATGACCCTCTGGCATTCCAGCAGAGAACTCTGGTTAAGCTGTGCTGGAGTGTTACTGTGTTATAGAGAAACTCTTCTGAGTTAACATATTAAACCATAGGTACCAACACATGGAACCAGAAATCTCAACTATGAAATCTAGGACTGTCACTCAGTAAATTTTACTGTGAAGAAACAACTCCATTCTTCCCAACTGTCTAGGTGAAGAAGGATTCTATCTAATAGACAAGAAGCAAGATCCAATCACTAAATGCTGAAATGAGAAAAAATACAAATGGAATTAACTATTAGGATAATTACTCCCTGTAATAGCTCACTAGGAAGATAGTAAATTCATCACCACTTTAAATCTTAGAACAGAAATATACTCCATCTTCTCCATCTTAGTTTAACACATATATTCAACAACTGCAGAACATGCAGCACAAGTGCAGCTCCCAGGGCATGATGAGCTGCCTGCCTCTCCCTGAGAACATATAAAAATGAGAACTGTTGTCCTCTCTGCTCCCACAGTGACACAGAGACAAAACGTAGGACCAAACTGCTGATTAAACCCTGCCTAGCTTCAGTGCAGACTTATTTCACAACTACTACGCCTAACAAAAGGCTGGCGCTGCATGGCCAAAACAGCCTAAACATAAATTTTTCTTCAGCGTCCCTAACATTAATGGACCCAGGGGCTGGGATGCATTTCTAGGGGGAACACCTTTGCATTCCAGTATCCTGAACCACTTTACATATCCATTCACACAGACTGTTACCTCCCCTGGTGCTGCTTCACGAAGTTGCCTCGTAAGAACAACACACGAATAACTTCCAAGCAGAGCTGCTCATTATTAATGCAAACTATTCTGAAGGCAAAAGCAAAACAGCATTTGGCAGCAAGACCATTGCCATTAAGATGTTTGCCTGCAAACCTCAAAATGATTTCTGAAGTACCCAACTGACTTCTCTGTCTCAGTTTCTTTCCTGTCCACTAATCATAAAAGTAATTTTGGGTACATTTCCTGAAATTATAGGTTTTGCTAATAGTGAGTTGCATATTTACCAGATGGCTGGCGTCAGCTTCTGGCAAAATGGTAATATGATTTCTTGGACTAAAACTACAACTCAAATGTTGGCAAAATGCAGCACAAACAAGCAGACACACAGAAGAGCAGAGACATCAAAAAAAAAAACCCCAAAAAAGTGATTTAAAAGACAGAGCAGAAAAGATGGGTCAAAAAAGGTCATTTTTAACTAAAGTGCGTTAACAAATAAAGCTAAATTTAGTTTTGAGAACAAACAGCAGCTGAATTTAGTCGAATTTAAAATTAATTTAGTTATATGAAAACAGGATGAAGGGCAGGCAATTAACACCAAGCACCAAACTGTCCCCTACCTCAGAGTTGTTTGAGAAAAGTCTTCTAATATGGAACAACAACACACAAACAGATGGGAACATATATAGCCTTTACACCAAAAAGCATTCTAGTGGTTAAAAAGATGACAGCAGAATTAGAGCTGAGAAAAGTGAGAATCAAGACCTGTGACTACTGTTAAAGAACATTTTTCTCTGAGTGATAAAAAACAGTTGAAGTAAATATCCCTTTTTCAAGCAGCTCTTATATCACCTCTAATAAGCAAGAATAATCAATTCCCTTTACTCCCAAGAAGTGTAAATGCACCGAAGAGTACTTTCGAGCCTCTTAATAATGACTAATGTTGTACAGGAGAAGCAATGCAGTTTATACCATGAGAAGTCCAATCTCACTATTCTGTTCACTTACAGGCTTCTGCATCAGACTAACCTGCTAGGAATTACTATAACTTTATGGTAAAAATTGAGAATATTCTATTAATACTAAATAGCCGCCCCTTCTTGTAAACTTTATACTTTTTATGTTGTTCTAAGCAAGACAACGAGAGAATTAAACACCCAAGTCTTTCCAAGTTATCAACAACAAATTTTACCTCAAGATCCACAACTGAGGTTGCTTATTCCAGGCTACTGCCCAAAATTTTTATTTTATTTTCCTGTTTCAGTTGCCTATTCTTTAAAAAAAGTTTGAAGGACAAGACCTGGACGCATTAGGAAAAGCACTGCCAGGAGGGGAAGGGAGGTGGTCCTGTCCCTCTGCTCAGCCCTGGTGAGGCCACCTGGAGTCCTCCAGTGTGTCCAGTTGTAGGGGCTCCTCAGAACAAGAGGCCATGGAGGGCCTGGAGCAGATCCAGAGGAGGACATGAAGATGATGAAGAGCTGGAGCACGTCTCTTAGGAGAAAAGGCTGAGAGACCTGGGGACGAGAAGAGGGAGGAAGGAGCGGAAGGAGCGGAAGGAGCGGAAGGANGTTGTGGAGTCTCCCTCATTGGAGATACTTGGGAACTGTCTGGACACAGTCCTGTGCCGTGTGCTCTGGGATGGCCCTGCTTGAGCAGGGAGGTTGGACCAGATGACCCAAACGCCAGATGTAGTTTGTTCCATTCTGACCCATTCTCTGATTCAGCTATCATGTAGTCCTACATGCTAGGGAAAAAAAAGAGTAATTCTATCAGTACTGTTAAAGCAGATTAGAGTAAAAGGCTGTAACATAAGATAGACAAAGGCATTTCTTATTTGTGTTTAATTCACGAGTTATAAACCAAATTTCTGAGATAAGAAAAGGTAGCTGGGGTCAGATTGGGGTTGAAAACATGCCTCATGAAAGCAACACAAGATATAAACACTGGAGTATTTTACCATTTTGGTAGGAAAAACTACTACTCAGCCTTATTCCTGAGAGGTTGCTCTAAAAGGACAAGGAGCAATATATATTTTATGAAGAAAGCCTATCTGTCTACAGTCCCAATTCATATCTTATAAAATGTTCAGCTGTGAACATGGTATCAGATTTTTGCAGTATCCACTTAGCAATACTGTCTCCATTCTGAATGCTGTACTTCCAAAGATGAATTCCAAATTATGTACTTTCTTCCAGAGCTTGTCAATGAACATGTTAGATGCCTTTGTAGCAACATCTGAGAAGGATTTCTTTTTTGATATGCACTTCTCTACTTTTATTAAAAGCAAGAAATACAAAGAGAAACATACAGGCAGCATTTACCAGATTTTCTGAGATCTGCACTGGTTTATCTGTATTTTCAGCATCTCTGTCAGTAGAAAGACATAAGTAAAACAAGGTCACATACTACCAGACCACAGCAGAACACATTCCCTTTTCCAGTGCCTAATTTAAAAGAAAAAAAAATCCAAACCAATTACAGTTTCCACATGGTATTAAAAAAAAAACAGTAAATGCCTTCTCATTAACCTCACATCTCCAGAACACTGCCTAGCACACGTTGGTTCCTAACTGTTATGTTCTCTGTGTCACAGAGAAGCTTTATGGCACTAGATTTAAAATCTGACCTTGCAGAACAACAAGGCACTTGCTGACAAACAGCATGAGTGAGTGCCAGGTTTGGAGGAAGATGATATCCCAGCCTGTCTAAAAGAATCTGGCCCTGGCCCAAACAGACTCTTAGCAGGCTCCACTGGAGAAATGGAAATGGTTGCAATTATTGTTATTGATTTAGTGTCCTTAAAATGGCTCTCTGAGAATCTTATTTGAGTAACTGATTAAGCAGTATGATTCAGCAGCAGGGCATCTGCTAACAACTTACAGAAACATAGATTTCTTTGCTCAAACCATTTCTGGGACCAGGAAAGTAAGTTTTTGTATTTGCATGACCAGAGGTAGACAAGACTGTCAGGTGGCCCACAATATTTATATGAGGTATGCATTCAAACTTTCTTTCCAATTCTACAAAGCCATCTACTCTAATACCCCTGTTTCTGCTCAACAACAGTTTCGTAGCAGGAAAGGTCATGCGACGACAAGCAGTAAAGAGAGCCATGTTTAGTGCACTAAAGCACTGACCATGTACACAGTTAACAGATAAATTATGTATCTGAACTACCAAATAAAAGACATACTGATGCATACAAACAATTTTAAAATTAGAAACTGGCATCATAACTTGAGTGGATGAAAAACAGGTTTTCAGTGAATTATGTTACTTAAGATGCTGTTACTGCTCAGCCACACGACATTTTAGGTGGAGCTTCACCAAAATCAACTGTTCCTCCCTTACCTATACCAGAAAAAAATACTCAAATCTACTTTATCTCACCAGTTTCCCATAATGTATATGGTGTTGCTGGCACTGGGTTAAGAATGACAAATATGAACTGTTTGAAGGACAGCAGATCGTACACCTTTCCAGCAGAGACAGGTAATGATTAGGGACCAATTAACATCTTACTTCACTTCAAAATAAACACCTACCCATAAACTTGAAGCAGGACTCTTCAGTAAAAGCAAGGCATGCTCTACTGCTAGCATAATGGATCCAAACCTGACTGCTGTCAGGAATCTCACCAACCCACCAGCTCACCACAGTTGGCATCATTTCTCATGCCTCTGCAGAAAGAGGCATGCAGAGCTAAGACAGTTTCTTTCCAACAGTGAGCCCATGACACAACAGCAGCTGCAAAGAGGAGCAGCCCCCCACACCACTGCCTTAATCTACCTTTACTGTAGGCTATGTTCCTGATTTTTCAAGACTCCTGAAGGTGAACAGCAGCCTCTATCTTTCCCAGACAGTGCTAAACAGCATCAGCTGTACTGATCAAACACAGACTGCACCACTCCCCATCCCAACCTGGTGTCTGTCCTCGCTGCTACACCAGGTGTATCAAGTTTCACAAAGGTCATTTACCATGCCACACAGCTGCCTTGTGGATATTGGAGACCAGCATATTTTGGAAGCAAGCAGATAGTTGTTCAGGTCCTAGTGAA
The DNA here is from genome assembly GCA_013400215.1 of Cisticola juncidis. Taxonomy (NCBI): domain Eukaryota; kingdom Metazoa; phylum Chordata; class Aves; order Passeriformes; family Cisticolidae; genus Cisticola; species Cisticola juncidis. The sequence continues at coordinate 477,952 of VXBR01010508.1, forward strand.
GTATTGATATTCAGGAGAAATTTACCAGGTTGCTGTAATAGCTGGAAATCCATAGCAGCTGAGATGGTATAACCTGTGAGACAAAATGGTTTTTCTGTGAAGTGCCACAGAACCCACAACTCAACAGGCAAGGGAAAAGTCAAATCTTGTTGACATAAAAGAACAGAGCTCTGGATCCACTGAACACACACAAAATACATTGTTGGGTTCATGGTTTATTTTCTTGAAAAAGCGATTAGAAGACAAAATTCACAAAATAACTGATTTAATATAAATTTTGAGGCCATTATCAGAATGTTGTTTCATCTGTGTAAAAGTGATGTGTGGAACAGCCCAGCTGCAAGGACTTTCTAGAGTCCAGCAAATAGTCCAGCTGCAACTGTTTCAACTGATAGAACGCCAAATTGGATGACTTTCTGAATAATACATTGGTTGCTGATAGCAACAACACCATCAAAACCAGGGCATTTATATTTGTTCTTACTGGAAAATCTGGCTGAATAGGTTATGTCCTATGACATAGCTTGAAGACTGCAAAATGGAACTTACAGTAACTTTCTCACTGAAGCAGCACGAAAAGGCTTTTAGTAACTGTAAATCTCTTTCAGTAAATAGCTCAATTTTTTAAAAAAATCTAGTCCTTCACTGAGGAAAACAGAATATAGCATAAGCAATGTGAAGTTCAAGTTGTCCCTCACAGCCTTCATGTCTGTATATATTTTAATTTTTCTTATAATCTACACATGGGCTTCCATGAACTCAGATGCATGGATGACTAACAAATGGTACCATTCTGTCCAAAGTTCAGAAGTCACTTTTTAGTCACTAAGACATAGGAGTCGACTACTTGCTCAGCTGAAGCAACAATTAGGTATGAAGTATAAAACATTACAAAAAATGCAGCTGAACTTTTAAGGTATTTACATTTCCATTCCAATCATCTCGACACCTGGGAAATATCCAGGCACACCATTTTCTTTCTTTCTTCAGTAAGAACCCTGGAAAGAAACTGGGCTCTAAGAAATGCTGTCATTTCCTGGTGAATTCCTCATAGATTTTTATCAAAGCCTAACAAGAACCTATTTTCTACTTGTAATAGTGCAGAGTTTAAGTACTGAAACCCACTCCAACAGAGCTCATAGCCGTTCTCAAAAGTATTGCAGTCAACATGGAGTAATGGCACCCATGACATCTACAGATTTGCAGTTACTCCTCAGACATTAGTGAGATCAAGTATATGTTTCCAAGATATCATCATAGGTGGGCATTGACCTAAAACCCCCAAGCTCTTTTAGGCACTTCTGGTATATTTTTTCAATATGTTAAACAACTACTTTGACATCAAAAGTACCAACTGTTTCAGGAACATGGCTGCTTTCTGCAGCAGCTCCTACACTCAATGTTCACTTCTCTGTTGAAGAACTGACCATTTTAAAAATATTGATCAGCACAAATTTACTGTGGTTCTTTGAACTTCTGGCCCAAAGCTACTTTTCACAGACTGCCCAATTAGTCTCACATTCCGTTGAGTCTTGGGGCGGGGGGAGAGAGCAAAGAAAGCCTGTTGCACATCTGGCTTTGAGCTGAAACTGTCACAGAGAGCAACATCTGCCACTCCCAGCTCTAGGGCTCGCCAAGAAAAACCCCAAACAACAACAACAACAACAACAACAACAAAAAAAACCCCACACACCACCACAACAAAAAAAAACACTCAACACAAACCTGAAATCAACAGCTTTGGCCTGTTTTAAAGGACTTGTTACAAGCAGGTAGCAATCTAAAAGTCTGATCCCAAGCCCATTCAGTCCCAGGTGATAGATTTACAAGCCAGAAAACATTGCTGAGACTTTTTCTGGTAAGTCCTAATATCTGGAAAATGTTCAGCTCATGATAGCAGGACAGCAGACTGGGCATTACTAGGTCCACCACTGGTGAAGGAATAGAGATTGGATGATGAGTGCTCCTTCATCTATACCCCAGTATGGAAATACTAACCAGCTCAGGTGCAGGCACCATCCATCAGTGACAAGTGTTTGACTTAGTAGAGATCACATCGCCAACCTCAAAAAAGCATGAGATTTCTAGGACTTTGCATAGAAATTCTCTTAATAAAGCAACTAAAAAAAATGGAAGAAAGCTTCAGCAGACTTTCTAGTAGGACTTTTTTAAAATACAAAAAAATCAACTTCAGAAGCCTGACAGCAGTTTTAGCAGGTATTTTTGAAAAATCATCTTTCTCCTCTGTACTTGTGTGCATACAGTTCCAGTGGAGACTGAAATATTAGTTGAACTTTTTATACCTAGAGATATACGAGGACTAAACCCAGCATCCTAAGGAAACCCTAGATCATTGAATTAGATAAAGTTGCAGCAAAGCAGTCATATATTAAGTTTAAAACCAGCTAAGGACTGGCAGCTATTAGAAAACCAGTGCTCATCAAGCACCCCAGCATGCTTATTCTGCATAAGATTTATTTTGCTTTTAAAGCACACTTCCTGACACATTAAAATAAGCTATTTAAAGGGACTTCTGGAAAGAATAGGAGTGTAGAGATACATGCATACACTCTTCCTGAGGCACAGACTCAGCCTCCCACACCCAACCTGCTCATCCTTGCATCCAACCAGATCTCCTGGCATACCTGCACCCACTAATCTGCTTCAGTCAGAATGAGCCAAGTTAGCTTACAAGTTTAAACTCTCAGCTAAGCAGATTCTTTTTGCCTGAAATAGATTAGGAAGCACTCACAACAGCAGTTCCACACACAGATTAGAGGTGAACAATCTACTTCAGGGGCACAGAGCAGGCAGCATGAGCCACAACCTGCAGTCGGCCCAGATGAACCTGAACTCAATGCCCACTACAGACCAGTCACATTCACCTGGGAAAGCAGGAAGAGCTCACTTCAGATTCATGCACTGTTCTGTTCCATAGTTTCCCCGTGTTGGTAAGACCCACCAAAAGTCAGCCAAGGATCTCAATCACAGTCTTAGAAAGTAGCTGGCACCTACAGACTAAAAAGTTGTAGACAACACACATCTCAGAAATGCTATGTACCTTACAAGTGATATGTAGAAATTAACTGCTAGCACTTCTCTTATTTAATCAGAAAACAAGTGGTAAATGCAATTAAAATGTTTAATATTTTCCAAGTAACTTTTTTTTTTGTTATTTTCTTTGTGACAAATGTAAGAGAAAAGGAGTACAGGCCAATAGGAATTGCCAGAAAGATCCTATCTCACTACTAGAATTCATGGGCTTCCTGCTTCTTTAGCAGTCACTTTCATAAGTTAACATCCCGAAAAAGCTCATGAGGACAGATCATTTCAAGGGAGAAGAAAAAAACGTTCATGTCTATATGCAAACGGCAAATTTACCACAGAATTTAGTACTTGGACAGAGCGCTCTGCTCCCAACTTTGCTCTCAATTCTAAAAAGGGGTTTAGTTTTTGGTGGTGGTTTTTTAATTTAAGTTGTTCCAATAATCTCAGAAATTTAACAAAATATAAGACAAATTTGCAAATACACTGAAAGCGTAAGAAAAGGTATCACCAGTCCCATCATCAGTGGGTTCAAGGAGATGTGCTGTGCAAGGGCAAATGCATCCATAACTAGAACTGTAAAAAAGGGTCATTCTAAAGGTCAATTTTTTAATGACTTATCTACCACTACATTGCATTCACACGTGCCTACTTCTATTCTGCTACCAATTCTTGTTACTCATGTCTCCAAGAAAGTTTGTGTGAAAAATGTTTGCTCTAGCATTTTTTTATTTGCAAGAAGAAAGCAAAGCAATCAGGGAGAGCCTGAGATGCAGACGTAGACAGGACAGCTCCACTATTCCGGTTGATGACAGAACTTGGAGCATGCTTCAAGGAATGGAACATCATCAAGAATGTTCCAACCTTTTTGGTTTGTTTGGGTGTTTTGGTGTTTATCTTTTCATTTTTTTTCTTGGACTTGGCTTGTTTTTATTCTTTTTTAGCACAGATGCATGGAAGAGATAAGAAGGTAGAAGAATTAGTAATTCTTATACATAAAATACAATACTATTGTTCAGGACTATACGCTGCTCTTACCAAATCCTCATCAAAAGACCACAGCTGAAACAAATGAATAGCTGAATACAGAAACAGCTACAGACTTCTAATATTTGTAGATGTGGTAATAAAGTAGAAGAAATAAAATGCCAACTGAATCTCTTCTGTTCTGGTAGCAGCAGTGCCATACACTATTTCAAGAGTGACTTGGAATCACCCAGCCATTGATAAAAAATCCTCAAAAATCAACACTTGCAGATAATGTGTTCATTTGTATTTCATAAAAGAAATACTTATAAAAGTTTACAAGATGCAACAAGAGTCCAAAATATGTGGAGAGAAGTTTCTTTGTTTTGAAAAGCATCTGCAGGTGGATTTGAGCACCCAGTTATTCAGTTCTGCAGTGACCACATGCTCAGTGACTGTGTGCTTCAGTAGTAATGAAGAACAGCAGCAATAGTTAAAGATGATAACGAAGTAGTCGGTAAAAGCTCCATCTTATCTCTTGAAAGAAAACCCAAAGAAGGAATGACACATCTGTCTAAGTGCTAACATATCCAAAAAAAAGCTGTAGGAAATGATTCTTCTCCTGCTTGTCCACATGGTACCTCTATACTTTTCACTATACTTTCCCCATGACTGAAATGCTCAGTGCTGCTCCACCTCAGTGCATTTCTGAAAGTCTATTCAAGTCTTTTAGATCTGCAGAAGTAAAACAGCCACAGATTTTGCTTTTTAATATGCCCATTGTTACCTCCAAATTAGTTACCAGTAACCTTAATACCCAGTACATAAATGTGAAACAAAAAAGCAGGTGCTTTTGTTTGTCCTTTACAGGCAAAGTCCTTTCTCAAAGTATATGTTTGACAAATATCAACCAGGATCTCTCACTCTCAATACATGGGTTCCTTTCCAGAATGAATGAGCCAAGTGGCTCTGGTACAGCAGAGTCCATTGTTTATACTGTCTAAAGACCAGTATTTGCTCAACAGAATTCACAAATCTCAGACCAAGAACAGAAGATATACATTTAGCTCCTTGCAATGGGATTGATATGCTGTTTATTAGGTCACCCTTATTGTTTTAGAAAATTAGAAGCAGCAACACAGGAAAGTGGGAGTAGATGAAATCATAGAAAATTTGTGTTTTGAAAAGAAATTGCAAGGTGAAATTAGAAACTGTGTATCACAACAGAGACTATTCCAATTACATGTGGCAATGTAAAACCAGAAGCAAACTAAGCATGAGGGGATAGGAAGGGGAAAAATGTGAAGCATAGAATAAATTATACAATGTTAGGTCTTAGAGGAATTATAGATAATTCATTACTAGATAAAGAGTAAACAGGATCAGATCTGTTCAGTGCCTGTAGGCAAAAAAGTGCATTATTGATTTACTGTATTATGCAAGGCTTGGAGAAAGACGACAACTCAGGAGTAAGTGTTCCAGCATATCAATTTTTATATTTAGTAACAGCTGAAACAAGCAGAAATGGATAGTTCATAACATTAGTACTTGGTTGTTTATTTTCTGCTTCAAGATAAATTGGCTTTGTGCACCAAGAAGAGGAAAACTGTCATAAAGGCCAAGAACTCAATTCCTTAATTTAATAATATTTAAAACAGAGATGGAGTCCGACCAGCATTGTCCTTGCAGCATACCATCAGTATTGTCAGGACAAGAAATACATGAAGGAAACAAGTAAGATGTTAAATCAGTCAGCTGATGAAGTTCACTAACCAGACTAACTAATGTCTAAAGTAGCTGAAGCATTTCTAAGGAAGTATTTTTTAAAAAGTGTTTGTCTCTCTAAACCCCTTTCATTTGACATACCCAACACAGACTGGTGTAAATCTGTATATGATCCTGAAATGTACAGGTTGCTAAAGGCCAACTCAGTTTTTGCATCATGTGAAAGTTGCAGAGGTCTATCTACCTTTGCACAGGACCCTTTGCCAAGTTATTTAGAGCTGATATGGCAGATCAGCAAAAGGATTCAAGAAGAGTTATTGATGAAATAAAAGAGTAAAAGCACAGGCACTCTCACTGTGACTAGCAGAGGCAAAAACCTTTACTTTGGGACAGCAATCAATTTTATAGAATTAAAAAAACAGAAAATACCAAAATAATGGGCTTTTTTTACTCTGAGAAAATGCGAAGACTGTACTACAATCCTTGAATGAAAATGAAATAAAACGTTCCGTGAGTGAAAGACTTTGCCTGATACCAGAAGCTGTTTGTCAGTCATCAATACAATCACTAATATAAAACAAATAAAGAGAAAAATGTCTTCACATATTAACAGTAGTTGCCTATATTTATAGTCATAGAGAGTTTTAAATGTGGAAAATAGGGAACTCATGGTTGCAGGAATGTCAGTCCTGCCATTGTGATAGATGGCCTGTCAAGATACAAAAACTACTGTATACTTACACATTTTAAAAGAAGTCTAAATTTATACAGGAGTACTATCTGCCTTCCTCAGCATCAAGGATATCTTAACTGGCCATCTCAGAACTTGCTTGTTAAAACCAAAAGTTTTAACAGAAGTACTAGGAATTTGTAATTGCATTCAAACAGTGCATGAGTAAATGTACAAAATCTGGAGGTCTGTGAATAGAAGTGGCTGAATAAAGTGAAAAAATACCGGTGTGTCCTTCCTGTTCCCTCCTCATAAAACTATGCCAACTACAAGTGCAAGTGAAGTTTGACACCATCTGTCACCTAATTACACCTTATATAATATATGTCATCAGGACATTTACCATAGCCATCCCTCTGCAAGTGATGGCACAAGATTTCACTTCAGCTACTCATATTTTGCTGCTCACAGAACCAGTCACAATCACCTGTAAAGCTACATGTACTAATAAAAGATCTTTTCAGACTATGGCTAAAATAAACTGGTAACAGATAGCCAAGAAAATTACCACCACTTCTTTATTTCTCAGCTCATCCCACAAGCAGGTACTGGTAGTATGCACCATTTTCCTTAATTCCTACATTTAGAATTTCAATTCTGGGAATCAAAAGCCAGCTACACACACTGGAATAGCATCCATTTCACTGAGTATGCGGAAATCTAGCACACATAGGAAATTTTGGAAGTGTGATTCCTACATGAGAAGATGAGAAGACGATTAAGAGCTTGTTCCTCAAGTTACAAGAATCTGATACCACTGGATTTTAGCACTTTTGCAACTCACTATTCCACAAACAGCCACTCTGTGCACTAGTTGTGATGCATCAACCAAGGTCCAAGATTTATCTTCCTCTGCTTACAGCATTTAAACCTCCTGCCATAAAATTAGCTAATATCTCTAATATATTAATACATTTACATTAATTACATTAATACAATTCTTCTCTCTCAGAACAAGGTTCATGGATAGTTTTCCCTTGGTGGCCGTGGGGACATTGTTTTGTTTGGGGATTTTTTTAGATCCATGGGATCATAACGGATCTGAAACATTCCATAATCCAAGTGATTGTTGCTACTTTTGTGGGGTCACCGAGTCAGTGCAACAGCTCAGAACCATTAAACGTAGTTTCCAACCAAACCTACTGTATTTCTTTGACTACACTTTTCCACAGATAGAAGGCTGCTATTTTACTTTAACCACAAAATTAAAGAAAGTGGAGTACTACTGGGGGTTGAAGAATAATTAATGTTAACCATACTAGCAATAAAGAAAAGTGATAGAATTCATGTTATGTGTTGCATGCAACAGGTTTGAGGAAGATTGGAACACATAAAAATTCATGATGTTCTTCATAAAAAAAGACCTTCTATATGTTTGTCCCCAGTGGAAGGTCACCAGACGGCCAGAAACATCTCAGTCTGGAAAAGACTAACTCCACATTTCTAGTAAGAATCAACCCAAAAGTGGGGTTTTTTTGTCTCCACAGAGTAATAATTATCCTTACATACAGTTTTATTATTTTCTCTTGGAATTCAATGTATTTAGAAATTCCACAAACTACAGCACATACATGTTAACTCCTTGTTCTTCTGATGAAAAAAGTGAAAAAATGTTAACCAAGATACACAAAGTACTTAAAAATCAACCTATGTATAGGTTTCAATGCACCCATCTGATCCTAAGAATTTTTTATGACAAATTTAAAAGGCACTGTGTATGTACACAGAAGCAAGATTAAAAAAAAAAACTTGGTTACAATGAAACAAAGAATTTCTCAGACCAATAAAACTTGCAAAACCTAATCAGTTTGTAACTGACAGTTATTGCTGCTTTCTTGAGCTCCCAAACAAAAACTGACACCAAATCAACTGCAAGTAAATACAGAGACACATATAGATAATTAAAATAAATAGATAAATAAAACTCAGCCACAAACAGGCATAAGCAGTAGATAGAATCTATCTACATTATTCACCTGAATTAGGCTAAGTGGCTTGCCAGTTCATGTTTTGTTTCAAATTCAGCTGGCTCACCACACTTATTGTGATGCTTTGCACTAACTTAACAATGTGCATGATCTGTACACTTTAACATCTTGAATTGCTCATGATATGCAAGGAATCTTTTTAAGTAGAAAAAATAATCAATGACCAATGTTCCATCAGTAAATTACCACTCAAAATTATGGGTTGTTATACCTTTAAGATAAATATTACAGAACTCCTTTCCCAGCTCCTGCACTTATCCTTCAGTCCACGTTGTCTAGCTGTTTCCTTTCTTCCTCAATTTATGCCACTTAACCAAAATCTGCTCAAGAAAAATATTTTGTTGTCACTGCAGATACTGTGAGAAATAGCTGTAGCTGTGGGTGGAAAGCAGATGGAAAATGCTTTGGTATACATTAGTTATGACATGTTCAGGAAGTCTCTTCTACTCTCCATCCTGAATTGTGAGTATGGGCATAGGCATTTAGAGGAAGGAAAGGTGTAATCTGCATCCTCTGGGGAGACTGGGGGCAGGCAGAGGCACAAACTGACAATTACGGACAACTATGCATCTGGGAGGCAGCACAGTAGGAAATGGAAAGCAAACAATGGAAGTGACCAGGCAACCAGATGGAGCCAAAAAGCTTGGGGGGAAAAAAATAATCAAGTGACAGCTGCATTAGTTGGCACACAGTTCCCAACGGTTGGCAAAGACACTGCACATGTACTTGTGAAGATGTGGCACAAAAGAAACTGAAGCAGTAAGGTCCAAGAGGCTACAGAGACCGTTTTGTTAAATGTGTTAAAAAGGTAGGAAACAGATGTGATTTTTATCCCAAGTCCAGATGAGAGAATTTCAGCAAGTCACTAGCTTTCTTGTGCCTTATTTCTCCAGTTACATGAAATGGGGATCACCTTTTTAAGGTACTTGGAACACCCCTACAAATGTTTTGCCATCTTGCAGTCACCTGAAACTTTTTTCTGTGCTTTTCTGACAAAGAAAATACTATGTGGAGAAAATGTGACCTAGTGGGAAAACTGTTGAATACACTCTGATGAGATTTGGTTTCGACGCTTGGATTTGCCAGGGGCCTGAAGAAAAGCCTTCATCCTTTTCACTTTCAGAGTCTGTTTTCCCATTTCTAAAGTCATGTTTATTCCATATGCGTCTCTGAAAAAGGGCTTTGAATACTGAAAGGTAAATAAAGGATAAAAATCCCATTACTTTGTCAGCCCAACTTCTTCCTGCACTTTCATTACAACAGTCTCACACTGCAATTTTTACCCTCACAGTCCATCAACACATCCACAGAACGTAAATACTGTGTATTTATGCATGTTTTCTAGGCTGCTCCATGTATGTATGAATGTACATTTCTTAGTGAACTGCTTTATCTTAGCGAAAAACAGGTGAAAGAGTGATAGGTCAGCTACACTGAACTTAAACCATGATAGCAAGTTCCTGTGAAATCCAGACTTGCATCTGTTGCAATGCAGCATAGCTATGTTTTGAACTCTGATAACTCTGTATATTTAAATTTGGTTTTTTAGAGCATTACATCTCTTCCTTCAGGCTTGGGAGAGGAAGAAGAGGCAGTGAGGAACTAAAAGAGGCAGGCAGGTTCAAGAACTGCTGTAGGTCCCTTAAAGATGCCCAGAGGAAGAGAGAATTGAATTCTGCTGCTTTTTAGATGCTGAATGGCAGTGCCTTGAGTAATAAAAAAGCGTCAAAAGTCATTTTTAAACAATAGTTGCAAGCACACATAGTGAGTCTATGTGTAAAAGAGAAGGTTGTAACCTTTCATTAACTCAGATTCATCTGAACAGTTTTTAATATAATGAACTCTTACTGACTCACCCTGAAGGCTAAGATCTTACTATGCTTTTCCTCAGAGCAATTTTTTATTGTCAGCACTAAGTCACTGATAAAATTGAGAGATTTCATATGTAAGTGCTGACACAACCCTAACTACAGAGTTCTGTACAGCATCCTGGCATAGCTATAATTAAAAAGACAGCCTACACCAAGCAAAAAGCTTTACTACAAACCTTTTAAGTGGATCAATACAATATCATCAGTGACATCTCAACAGGGATGATAAAGGAAAAAGAGGCTTCTTGTGGAATTAAGAAAAATTATATTTATTTTAAAAAGAAATCTTTTGAACTCTGTGGACAAGAAGTTAAACTGACAGTCTAATTCTAATATTAAATACACAGATCATAACATACCAATGTGTGAGATGTTTGCTTCTCTGTCTTGCACTACAGGGTAATTACAAAGGTATTTAAGGTAACATACAACACCACTAAAACTGGAATAAAAACAGTACTGAGGAAACAATTGTTTAAAAGCTTCAGAACAGAAGCTTTAACAAAATGTATGAGAAGGAAAGTCTTTGCAATTACTTTACAATGAACAGACCACAGCATTCAGCTTACAAAGATGCAAGATATTTTCAAGCAACTGGAAGTGTTGCAAGAATGACCAGAACAGTTCATACTGTGCGAGTTTTATTCTTGCTGTGTCCCTGAACACCATCTCCCAAGGCTGAATGTCAACAACTTCTAAGTCATGGCACACAGCCACAAAAAGTAGTCTACTAGTTAGAAAAACAAATATTCATAGGAATCAGAAGTTTCTTCGAGGGCCTTCCAAAGCAGCCAAGCCAAACACACAAATTCAGTTTTACTCCAGTGATGTTACTGCTCAAGAACATGAAGGTCTCCATTGTTGTGATGACATTTCCGTCTCCATGGCTCGCTGCTGTTTTGTGGAAGTTAATGAAAATGCAACCTTGGAGGAGGGAACTGGGGGGAGAGTTAGTAAGATTTTATATCAAAAGTTGGTTTGATTAAAATTGACAATACTGAATTTGAACGCCAGAATCTCATAGTCCTTAATACTATTAACAGGATTCTGTGTGCCATAGCACTTGTAACAGCATTTCTAAGAAAGCGATTGTATTCAAATCAGAACTTGCAGCTTGTTGGGATGAAGAAAAACTCTACCATTCTGGTAAACCATCCCAGTTACGACTTTTGGGAAATTTCATATGTTTCAGAAATTGATTTTTTTTTCTAAATTCTGCTTTGAGCAAGAGGACATTGTGTTACCATGAGGGTTTTTCCTAGCTGCCTGAGTGTTCATATTAGAGGAGAAGACTCTACCTTCTCATGCTCTGTTAATGTAAACATCAGCTATGTTTATGGAACATAGCCATGGCTTTGCATTCCATGCTGGGACAAACAAGACTGTGTGACAGCTTCCTTGACCAATGTGGTAGGAAGGTGGGAACTCCATCCTCCAAACCACAGGCTTTATAGCTAGTCTACAAATGTGCCTTTTTTGTAAATAAAGGCGGCTTCCTGTCCTGATCTCTGGCTGAACCCACACCCGTGTCCAAGTCTCATCTTTCCCTGGAAGGCCCGCGCGGTGATAGACATGGTTTTGCTGACTCTTACATTGCTGTTCTTCTGATAATGACAATATTGATGCCAGTAATAGCATTTTACCACAAAATGTTTGCTAGGTTGTCATCATTTTTCCTGTTTTGCCAAAAACAGGAAATATTATGTGCTGCTCTTAAGAAAGAAAATAAAGAAATGACTTTAACTTGATGAAGACCCAGGAAAATTGAAATACTATTGTAGAATCTTAAAAGAGTGAATAGATGGCAATGCAACAAATGCTGGATTAGGGCTCTGTCGGCAGAACAGTCTGAATCAAAATAACAAGCAGCACTGATGCCTTTGAAGGCTGACCTGAAACAGAGACTGGACAGAGCTAGAGAATAAAGTAGGTATTTATTGAAAGGCCTCCAGGATCCGCTTTGGGCAGAACAGGAACCCAACCAAGGCTGCACCCTGGGTGGACCAAGAATGGCCACATGAAAAATGGCTGCCCAGTCACAAAATATTACATTTTTACAAGTTTTGGTCCATTTGCATATTGGAGTTTCATTGTCCAATTACAGCTTCAGGTTGTGAGATTCCATCCTTCTTGTTCCTCCTCTCAGTCCACCATTGTTTATGTTGTTGGGCTGAAAGTCATCCTTGGTCCCCAGTAGGAAAAGGATTTGTTTTGTCTGTCTACTCTGTGAGGAGAGGTTGCTGGCACTTAATATGAGGTTCAGGACTACATCTCTAGATAGCACAGAATCTGAAAAGCTAAAACCTAAGGCATCAGCACAATTTAGCTCTGAATGCTGACTACTGTTACTGAACCTCAATCTTGAGGTTACAGCACAGGTACAATCCTGCGCTGTGCTATGCAGAAGGGCAGACTAGACGATCATAGATAACCACTTAAAAATCTGTATGTCCTTTTTCCCCTGGCTCAGTTCCTTGCCATAGTCTGTCATCTCCCATGCACAAAAGACTTTATACCTCTTGGTTCTATGTTCTTGCCACCATCTGCACATTCAAATATCACCAAGTGAGGTTCTTTGTCCAGCTATTCAGAAGAAGTCTGTTGCTATTTAAACTTATTATCTGGAGTTTTCACGGGCTAATTTACCGTCTCTGCTCTTCTAATTACAGCAGTACTTCCTTTCTGAGCATATAACATAACACACTTTCAGTCTCTTCCCCTTAGGCCTCCAAGACTCCTTCACTGTTAAGCTGCTATCAGAGAGAACAGTCCACCTGTGCTGAGAAGGACCAGTTTAAAACAAACAAACAAACAAAACCCCATAAATCAACATTCATTCATAAAAGTCATAGGCCATCATACTTTGAAATTCAGTAACGTGTTCTCTCCCCAGTGGTAATTACACTAACCTCTTAACACATAAAGCAGCCATAAGATGGCACAGCCAAATAAGCTACAAAAAGACTTATCTGCTTGCCTAGTTGAAATATTACATGACTTGGTCCTTGCTTTTGCTGTGCCACACACAAAATAGGGAAAGTAGGTATCTCCAAAACAAACAGGAACTTTCAGTCTTCAGCATCTGTACAATATAACATTTAAAGATGAAAATCTATTTACAAGAATATTAACTTTAAATTTACTAAAGGTTTTTGTTGATCTAAAAAAATTCTAACTCTTCTTTTTTTTTTTTTTAATTGGCTATATCTAGATTGACATTTTCATTTTTCTAAAAGAATACTTTGATTTTTATTTGGGTTTTTTTTTAAAAACATTATTCTTAGCAGACCTAAATTTTGCCATGTGGGAGTTACCAGGTTCCATTTAGACACATTAGAATTAAAATGCAGAATTATGATCACAAATTATGTTTCTTAGAGAATGAAGCCAGGCATTCAGATCCCATAATAAATTTCTAATTATATCAATTAGGAGGGCAGCATTAAACAAACAAGAACACACAAATCCCAACTATAACACTTGTTCATGTGTATAATATATGTTCATGCATATAAATGCACACACGCTGCATGTTACCTCCAAAAGTGTAATGAAATCTGTGATGAGCAGCTGTGCAAGATTCACATACAGAGATAAAAAACGTGGCTTACAGCGAAGTTTTCCATCTTCCAATAAAACACCTGCCTGTTTCTAGTTCCTTATAACTTACTGCTTCTACGCTTAGAATTCAGTCTTTAGCATTCTCAAGTTTTCCTTCAACTTCATGCAGAGCTCCTCTTTTTTAATATTCCTTCTCCATTATTACTACTTTTCCAGTTTAAGATGAGGGCTTTACATGCAAGAATACAGACATCTTCACTCTTATAAAATAGGCATGTACTCTTATAAAATAAGCATGTGTGACAAATTTTGAAGTGGAAGGTGTCATGCATCCATTTTGACAGTCCCGTTATTCTATTCTGGGCTTGACTCAAGTTACATTTAGGTGAGACCCTAAAACAATCTGCCATTGCCAGTGACCTCGTATTTGCTCCTACTGAAACCACCTGGAGTGGAGGAGGGGAAGCTGTTAATCAATCTGGTCAATTCCTCATTAAGAAATCGGATGCAGAAGCCCTCAACTGATCTGGAAGGTCAGGCAGAGTGAGAAAACCAGTTTAGAAGATCATTATCTTTTGTCTGTAGCTACCCAGGCATTAAAAAATAGCAACACTTTTTCCCTATATTTTTGTAAGGAGATCAGTAAATAGAAGTATGGAGTTTCTTCTATTGTGAATGCCTGTCACCAATCAGTAACAGCTCCAGATGCCACAGAATGTGGTATGGTTATACAGAACACCACACACACAAAAAAAACTAGTACTCTGTATTTCAGGAGAATCAAATTAAACTAGACTGCTGAAAAATCTGCCAGGAGACATCATTTTGTCAAGTATCTCTCTGGGAAACACCTCCAAGAGTTCTATTAAAACAGGTAAAAAGTAAGAACCATCAATTGTTATAAAATTGATATCACTATTCTCTATTTTTTTTGTTGTTGGTTTTGGTTTTTTTTCAATAAAGGTATGTAATTTGTAAGATTACTTTTGCTAGCACTTTGGGAGACATTTTAAATATACAATATTTTAAGTCTACAAAATCATCTCACTAAATGGTGTGCATAATTAAACTAATTTTGGCAAATGTTGAGACCTAATTACCCAACTTAATTTTCAACAGTGAATGTACCATTTAAGATAAAGACAGGTTTTTTGTGATTTTAACATACCATTTTACTATAATGTTTACATTGATGTTTCACATGCCTAAAGTCTCATTTTCATGACAATTTCTTTAGAAAACAAATCTTTCTCAAGGCTAGTGTAGTTGATACCAGTACAAATATCTTCTGGCTGAATAATAAGACAGAAACACTTGTTTTAAATCTGGGAAAGTGCTGGCTTCTGTTATTTAAGTACCAGGAGGTGCCAGGACCTAAAATAACACTACTGCTGCACCTAAGGACCAGCTGCCCCATCCGCCCTGGATGTGACTGTGGGATGGGAGCTGGGAGACAACCACTGTGTCCATGGCCAGGGACACCTTGGACTGTGTTACCCAAGGGTCACCAACACGTGCCAGAGGCATTTGGGTGAGTCTCCAGTTGAACTCAAAACGCTCAATACAACTTCAACACTTCTGATATACTATTCAATTAGCTCTGTTACTCTTGCTTCACTAGTGCAGCAGTACCTGCAGAACATATTAATTCACTGCCAATTCAGAAACATATCTCTCTCTACAGAAAAGCCCTTATCTCTTCCCTGCTCAAGTTACAGTTTCACACAGTTGTATGTTTTCAAGTGCAAGTTTGCACATAAAACATTATTTTACAAAAAGCTTACTTGCCGCCTTCTCTGAAAAATGTAATTTTCAACTACTCTTGTCACTGACTCATAAAGATTTTTCTCTTGAACTTCAGAACTCAATCCACTAGCTATTTATCATCATGTTTAGAATTCAAAACACAGCAGATCAAATCAACTTTCCTGCAAATACTTCTATGATATACAACATTATGGTAGCAAAATTTCCATGTAGTATAAACTAACCTTGAAAAATATGTATAAAAATAAAAGCAAAGTAAAAGCAATCTATTTAAGCTTATTTTTCTCATCAAGTAAACTTATTTAAATGGAAGTGACTTTTAGTTATTCTCTCTCTTAAACTAATAGCTGTGTTTCCCACTGCCTGTTAAGGCAATTTAAAACAAATAGCTGAAACACATGCACCTTCTTACAAGTCAAATCTGACTGACTGAACTCAGTAATCACTAAGTAGATCCTGCAGCCCAAGCTCACTGAAGCACTGCCCCAACACCATCAACACCTTCGAACGCTACTTCTCTTCAGGTTCAAAAGACTCACTTGGGCCACTCTGCTGCTCCAACACAATGGCCAGTTCTTCCTGACTGAAAAAACATACTGTACTCTGGAATCCCGGTGTGTAAGGATAGGAACCACATGTGTGAGAAGGTGACACAGAAACCTATTTCTGCAAAGGGACTCATGCTCATTTCACAATGTTAAAAAAATCAAACCAAAACAAATACAAGAAGCATAACTACAAATCCAGATCAAACGGCCAAGAAGATTATGAATGCCAGGCCATACACAATAGGAGCAAGCATGGGAGTAGTAGTATATTCTCCTTATAAATAGATGCAACAAAATAAATAAGAGTAAACTTTCTTTTTCTTACCTCCATTGAGGGATAAATGGAAAACAAAATTAAACATCAATTGGTTTAAATTATATGTTTCTTGCTCACTGTTTTTTATCAAGCAAGAATTGGCTGAAGGAGCTCTCCAGTTTGGTTTAATTATAATCGTGTTCAAATATTTCTAATCCAGCCACCTTGATTTACTTCAGGCCACTGAAATCACTGTATACATGATCAGGTGAGAAATTGTTACATATTTGATCCTAGTTATTCAGCTTCCAATTGTACACTGCATACTGATGTTCTTCAGCCAAAGCCAGTGTCATCTTCCATACTTTAGCCTACTGAAGTTATGTTTCAACTGTCTCATTTTTAGGTCCCTGTGAGACTTTTCTACTTCCTGATGTAATAATTTCCCTATCAGTGTTTACTTCAAAATGGGCAAAACAATGAAAAGCCATTTAATAGCATACCTCAATGAAATTTTTTTTGTACTTAAGTTTTCATTTTACATGATATGGCAAATAACAGTGAACTCAAAAGGGCATTTTTATTCTTTCACAATTAATGGATAAAGACTTATGACATTTTGGAAAGTGAAATGAACTAGATACAAACTATCAATAATCACTCTAGCACACGTCATACTTATACTACTATCCAATTAATCTGGAGGGGAATGGTGTACTATATATCCTAAAAGCTCTTACAGTTAACAACACTTCATCAGCCTAAAACAGATTGATTCAAAACTAGATCCAATTAAGCTCCTCACTTTAATTCACTGGATCACGGCGCCTAATGGCTTTTTCTACAGTAAAATCCATATTCTGATATGGAATTGGCTTTGTTTAGTTCAGTTTGTTTTGTTTGCCAATTAGAGCCAGATTTCTACGTCCAAAGCATAACGTATTAACAGAAAAAAAAACCCAATATTTAATAGCAACCCATAAAGAACTGTTCTATACTCTCCTCTAGGCACAAACTCAGACTGCTTTGAGCATGGACCAAACTCTCTGTGAATGCATAAAGCATATGTGTTACTGTATTCTAAGTGGCCATCAGGAAAGGGGATAGGCTGACAAATGAGATGTTAGATCTTTGAGCATCTAGCAGCTTCAGAGCAACTCGAGGCTGCAATCAAAACATCCATTAGAGTGCTCCACGTTTCAGAACAAGAAAGCAAGTGGTTGTCAGTGCATTCAGTAAATCACCTGATCCTATTACAAAATCAATTACTGCAGCACATTTCTATTGCTGCACAACCTGATAATGGCAAAATGATATTGGATAGCTACTCAAGGTCAAGAAAACTGTCAAAAAGATCTAAAATTTATCTTTTTATCATGTAAACCCAAATTATACAGCATCCTTTTCATGGTATAGTTAAAATTAAAAATATAATTACCTTCTTCGGCTGATTGAGACATTCAATGGATAATCTCTGCAACTGCTCTGATATATGACTGCAAGACAGAAGATTGGAGCAGCAGGTTGAACAGCCCAGCCTCTTCATTAAAGAAGAAATAATACTGCAGCCACAGCCACACATTGACTTGCTCATCAGACGAGTTTATTCTTAAAGAAATTAGGACCAGTACTGTCCCATAAACACTCAAAATTGGCCAGCTGCCTCATTCTGCAGCTCCCTGGCTGAAATTAGGACTGTTAAACAGAGAGGGAAGAAAAGAAAAAAAAAAAAAGTTTCTCAAAAAAAGTCAGCAAGCCTCATCAGCAAGTAATATCTCACATTTAAAAAATGGATGTGTTTTTCCCTCTTCGCAAAGTAAGCCGCTTCCAAAAGACAGAAAGCTGTATAACAGAGGAGCAAATTCAGGGATGGCAAATCTCTCAAAACTGCTTGCTGACTACTCCTTTGCTGGCTGTTGTCACTTCTAGTCTGTTTTGCCCTCCCTGGCAGCACAGCCTATCCAGCCTGGGCCGTGGCCAGAGGAGGCTGTGCCAGCCCCACCCCGTGCAGCCCCACGCGCTCGCCCACGGACCTGCCACGGCCACGGCACACAGCAGGTGCCTGCCTGCCCAAACACCTTTGGGGCTGCCAACCTGCTGAAATGCTTCTGCTGGAAAAGAACCTTCCAATTACACAGGGGAATGACTGCTGCACTCTCAGACTGACTACCTGAAGCGTCTGGGAAACCAGGAAAAAGTCTTCTTGGAAAGTCAGAATGCATGAGAAAATCATTATCCAGGTCTATCAGATCCTGAAATAAGAATGGCTGCTACACAGCTACAAGAGTGAGAACAACATCAGGAAAAGCCAACGTCAATTTGAACCCAGGAAGAAAGAAGCATGAAAGGATTTGCAGAAGAATGTGCAAAGGTACCACAACCAAATCTCAAAGCTAGTTAGAGGCAGATCATGTAAGCAGCTTTAACAGTCTTCAAGGAGCTCTTTGCTTTGAGAAAAACAAAAAATGCAGAACTAATTCAAATGAGCAGTGAGACACAAACAGGTCTCCTAACCTTTAAAAAGAAGTACATTCTGCTCAAAATACAACATTGAATACGCCCCCAATTTAACACACAAAATAACTTACTACTGGAAACATTTTCGTCTTTACAGGAGATAACGATGCAGTAACTATATACTTTTGCCTTTTCATAGGAAAAAAGCAAATAGTATTGTAAAAAGCTCATTTTAATAGGTTTAAGATGGTATAGTATGCAATACTATGCCTGAAAGTAGAAGGTCTCATATTAACACAACTGCTTAACCTAATTATGGTATAATCTGACTTGAAATGATTGTCACTTACATTTACAGAGTTATCAGTGCTTGTTCAATAGCATCCTTTTTAGCAAAAGGTTAAGAAAAATACAAGTGATGTGAAAGCAGCTTAAAAAAACTTCTCGCTTTCACAACGCATTGCAACCTTAATTTCTCTCCTACTCTCTTCCCTCCCCTTTATTCTCTCTCTCTTCCTTCCTCCCTCCTTTGCCTTGGTTTAAAGCCGAACTGAGTCCCTCCCTTCACCTTGCTCTGCCCTTTTTATATTTATGTTTCTATTAAATCAATTTCCAGTAGTATCTATATACAAGCATGCACAACAAATTGAATGGTAAAAAACACCCTTTCCATAGATAAAGACTACAGATGCAAACAAGCAAAATAAGGCAGTAACCTTTTACTCGCCTGCTGGAAGTACTGTCTGCTGCACAGAATTTTAAATCCTCATCTGCAGATGCAATTGAGCTGGCATTGCCAAGGACTTTGCTCTTCCCGTGCTGATTCTACATGGCTATTGATCAAAAGAGCACATCATATAGAACATTTAAAGTAATATCTGATGAAATTACTTAAATGTCTTGAAAAGAACCGACTACCAGAAAAAACAGCTATAGCTCTGACTGGCCACATTTCAGAGATATCTCAGACACATTATTGGAGAAAGTCTCATTGCTGATGCATGCTTGCCAGCAATGTGCAGGATGTGGAAGCAGAGAAAGAGCTAATGAAAAAAAATTAATACACCGATTTAAAGTGCAAGGATCATGCTCCAATGGTCAACATTTCACATATCCTGCATACCACAAAAATCTCTTTACAGAAGCATCTATTGTTTATATGGCTAAGAAAATGCTGAAAGCAGCCCCACATCCCCTTGCTTCAAATCCCAGTCTCTCAGTAGAACAGACTGGTTCTTACACAAGTGTTCCTACTGTACCTGTATTTCTGATATATAGACTAGCCTTTTCCTTTTGCAGCATGTAGTTAAGGATTACACAGACATACTTCTTAACAAGAAACAGAATAAAGAAAAGCATCAATATTTGGGATAATGGTTTCAAGCCTAATAGGGTTAGGAAGTACAAGGGTACTTCACCAGAATTTGTATTACTCTTCGTAGAGACGAAGCGCCAGCAGTGCAGCCTGCTATTTATTATTTATGAATCCTTCCCCTCCTCAAGTCCGCTTCCTTAATGTACTATTGATCCCCTGGTGCATGCAGACAGAGCCAGTGACTGACAGCCACGGCTTCATAGAAGAAGCATGTGCAACATAAATTAATGTTTTTATGAATATCAGAGTAATTTTACTGGGGGGCCGGATGTGTCCTATCTATGGATGGCAAGAATTGAAGTCCTACTCATAGTGACATAGTTAATGGAAGAACAAACTTTTCCCCTCACCAAAAACATCCTACAGTGCCACTTAAAACATGAAGACAGATAAGCTCAAATTTTAAATAAACAAAATATAGTGGTAACACCAATATCATTTTTCTTGATCAACAAAACTTTCAATAAAACTTTATTTCTCATGTTTCACCTGAAATTAAAATTGCTTACTATTAATATTTTTTTTTTACATCCTTGTTTCTATCTAAAGAAGTAAATGTATCACGTTCTCCATAATGCTAATTGACAGGACAGAACATGAACAGGACAGGACATGAACACAAGCTCCCGAGAACCACGGTTACCTTTCAGAATACCAGCAATTTTCATCATTATCTTAGCTCTCACAACTTCCACAAACTTGGTCAAGTCCAAACTTCAAAACAGAGCAGGGTTGCTTATGGTTTTAAAGAAACATTTATGTTGCTAACAAATCTTTCTTGCGATATTCTTCATCACAAGAGAGATGACCAGAAGCAGACTATTTATCTTAAAAGAAAAATGCAAAGGAGACATGATTTTATGCTAAGCTAAGGCCATGCTCTCCTGTATCCAAGATCTCAATAGGCAAGCAGCCAGACACACTCTTAGGCACCAATGAAATATTACTTGGACACAGAGTGAAAAAGACAGCACACTATGAAAATTGTAAGTACCAACTAAAAAAAAAAAAAGTGCAGAACAGATATACATACCGAAATAATACATAAATTAGGAAATATAGCTAGAGAAGAAATACTCCAACAAATACAAAAACTTTGAACTGGTGGAAAGTATCCTGTGATTAGTAATCAACAATTAGGATAAAATCACTATACTATATACAAGACACTGTAAAGTTTAAATGTCTAAAGTTACTGCAAAGTTCTCAACACACAACACACTTGATACACAGTAAGATGCCCAAACTTACTGTGTATCTGTCTTTTTTCTACTGTGTAGAAAAAAGCCAGCAGGTTTATTTGTTACATATTTGGACAAAAGCAACAGAATGCAAGAGAAGAAATGTGGGATTGCATTTTATTGTAATGGTATATCCTAGCTCACCCCTGGACACAGTGTATGGTTCATTCTAAGTCTGTACCTCCCTGCAGTATCCTGTATCTGTAACCTCACTGGCTGTGCAAATTCTACCGCGCCCCTTCGAACCTCTGGGTTAAGAGTGCAAACGGAGAAGCCTCGCCCTCTTTTTTGGCTCCTTTTCCCCTTGGCCCCTCTTCCCCCTGGGGGTCTCCGGACTCTCCCCCCTCAGGGACCATGCTGCTTCCTGGAACCGAACCCCAATAACCCCTCACCTTGTCAGCACCCTACTGGTGTCTGAGTCTCCTTGCCTGCCAGCACAAGAACACCCACGACTCTAAGACCCCCAGGGGGCTCCCGGGGAATCCTCCCCNCGCGGCGGTGCAGGGCGGCCCCAGCGGCACGGCAAAGCCGCGGCACGAGCAGAGAGCTCCGGCGCGTGCCTGCGGTGCAGGTGGCACCGTGGGGAGCCAGCGTGAGCCCCGCAGCGTGGCTCCGGCCCTGCCGCTGCACATGCACAAGCCCCGGCATCCGGAGAAGCCGCGTGGAGAACAAGCGGCCCTCCCCCGCTCAGCAGCAGCATCGAAAAAAGTCCCGCACACCGTCGAACGAGCCCGAGCAGCCGACACCCAGACAGCAGCATAAAGTCAGCAAGACAGCCATCAGAGAAAGAAAAAGCAGTCCTCAGTTTCGCCCGAGCCCTGCATCT
>VXBR01010508.1:500812-540420 GCA_013400215.1 Cisticola juncidis
GACAGATCAGTGGCAGCTTGAGTTGATTTAAATTCCTCACTGCTCCTGCTCGACCCCAATGGGGGAACTGCAGCAGCCACCTGGAGAATCTGAGGCCATGTGTGGAGCCCCGGGCAACTCCACGTGTTTTCCTGTCCCTAGAGTGGGAGCAGAAGTCAGCGCCACAGTCTAAACTGGGGGCTGTGGTGGTCTGAAAATCCAGTTGGATAAAGCGAGACGCTATTAGGCCAGTCACGCTGGAAAAGCTCAAACAAATTTTTTAATTTGTCTGTATTTGCAATATGAACCCACATAACCCATTTACAAAAACAGAAAAGCTGCTCACAGTATAACATAATCCTTATTGTAATTGTATTTTGTTTCATGCTGCAGAACTATGCAATTACTGTTTCATTTTTGAATTGGTAATTGTCATATGCCATATTTCTCTTCTCACATTGTAAAGAAAAAAAGGGTGAATTGTGGGATTGCATGTTATTGTAATGGTATATCCTAGCTCACCCCTGCAAAGTGTATGGTTCATTCTAAGTCTGTACCTCCCTGCAGTATCCTGTATCTGTAACCTCATTGGCTGTGCAAATTCTACCACGCCCCTTCGAACCTCTGGGTTAAGAGTGCAAACGGAGAAGCCTCGCCCTCTTTTTTGGCTCCTTTTCCCCTTGGCCCCTCTTCCCCCTGGGGGTCTCCAGACTCTCCCCACTCAGGGACCATGCCGCTTCCTGGAACCGAACCCCAATAACCCCTCACCTTGTCAGCACCCTACTGGTGTCTGAGTCTCCTTGCCTGCCAGCACAAGAACACCCACGACTCTAAGACCCCCCTGGGGAGCTCCCGGGGAATCCTCCCCAGGGTCCCCCCAAAATATACACTGCAACAAAGAAACTAAAACTTCAGCGGGTTTAGTAGGATGGAAGATACTTTTCACAACAGCCGTATTAGTTTTAGGGCGACTCGCCAAAAGATGATTGGAAGAACCAGAGATCCTGGAGCTTGCCACACAACATGGCCAGCTCCCCTGTTCTGTCTGTTTAAAGTTCCATTGCCTTGGAAAATAAATCCAACAGGCACAGCAACCCCCTTTTCAACACCTGGCCAAGAAAAGGCTAGGCTGTATGCTTCCTGCAAATGAATGGATCTTCTCAAAGTTATGCTCAAATTGTTGCTTACATTTTTTTAAAAAGCTGTTTTCAATACATACCTAGCTTTTAATACAGTCACAATATATTTGTTTGTGCACAGCACAAAAAATTACCACAAGATCAGAATGTAGGCTTTTTGAAAGGGAGATGACAGCAATCTGAATGAAGTTTTACAAATCTAATTAAGATAACAGAAGAACTTGTTGTCACGATCCAAAAGAATGGTCGTGATGGTTCATTTTGATTTCAGAGTGCAAAAAGAGGCAATGAGAACTTAATTCAAGTAAAATCAATTGTATCTTTATTGATACCCACAATTATGCGATAGAAAAGAATGGAGAGAGAAAAAAAAGAGAGAGAAAAGAGGAAAGATAGGGTCAATAGCTACCGACTGAACAGACGTGAGTCCTCGTGACGCTGGAGCCAATAGACCTTTGCAGTCCTCGTGGCACACGCCAATAGATCCGTTGTCTGTCGGGGAGGGCCTCAGAGTGTGAGTCACAGGGGGAAGCTTTTATAGTCATCTCAGAAGCAGGGGGCACCCGGCCAATGCAGGCAGAAGTGGGGAGCACCCGGCCAGCATGGGGGGAGCACCTGAGAGTCATTGTGAGGAGCCCCGTTGCTCTGGGCAGGCAGGTTTGGGGCAAGCAGGTCTGGGCTCTGCCGCAGGTACAGCACAGTCAGTCAGAGCAAACATAATCTCCGCAAACAAGGCCAGGAACCGTGACAGTGTCCATTGTTCCTGCACGAGGATCTGAGGAGGGCGTCTTGGTCCAGTGGGTGCACCTGCAGGGAGAAGCCCGGTCCTGTGCTGCAGCCCAGGGTCTGTGGGGGTCTCAGCCTCTGACAGTCGTGAGGCAGATGAGGGATCTTCAGACGGACTCTCACACTTGTAGCTCTATAAACTCAACCTAAGCTATATTTTTCTTCATAATCCAAAAGCTGCTTTATTGGTACATATAAAAGAACTACTACTTCTTTCATATATCAGTACAATAGGTATATAGGTAAAATAGCTTATAATTGAATGTTTGTTCCTGGTAATAAAAACTTTGAAATCCTACATTGGGAGAAGCAGCAATTTGCTTTAAAAATTACATCATCTGATGACCTCTCAGGATTGCAACTTAAAGATCTGGAAATGGTCTTTGGGTATTTGAGCTGTCATGTCAGTGATGATGAAACAGAAATTTAAAAAACACCATTACAATAGATGAGCACACTGCCCCTGCTACAGGCAGATTTCAAAGCGGTTATAGGAAAGATGTAAGAAGCCATGTCCAATTTCACCCAAGACACAATGTAACAGAAGTGGTGGTTTTCAGATTCATCAGTTTTTCTCAAGGCTCCTTCCTTATTTTTGGGGTGGGGAGAGATGAATGGGTAATCAAACTCAAGGTCATTCCTTCCCCTCTTGCACAAGAGGAATCATCAAAAAAAAAAAAAACCCAAACAATAAGAGCACTGAAAAAGACAGCTCTTTGTTCCAAAACTGCAATCTGTACAAGCTCATACAGGACAAACACTGGCTGCACCTCATCAGGCCCCCATCTCACACCTGACCTCCTTCGTTGATGACAAGCTTTCTAACAGTCTTTCTCACTCCATGTGAGAGTTGCCTTATTGCAAGCAAGCAAGGAAACAAGCAAAGAAAAACGCAAAATCCAAAACCAAAATAAAACCCACAACATCACCAACATTTCTTTGACTGTGACTGAGTGATTCCTTCAGTCCCTGGTCTTGCCTCTCTAGTTAACTTCCGTAACTTTGCTTTCCAGAGGAATTATATTTACCTTTTCATCTGGTCTGACTACCTACGAAAAAAATCACACCCATTTAACAATTCTCAGCACTTGCTAAAACATGAGGAAGTCCTTTCTACCACCTTCCAGCTATGTGAGACAATAAAAGGTTTAGCTCACCCAACGTATACAGTCTAATGAGAGCAATCAGTGCAGGGCTTGCGAGGATGTCTCCTGAGAGAGCAGGAGATGATCCAGTAGCAGATTTCTGAATGCCTTTTCTAGTGGCCTTAAGAACAACAGAATTCATAATTTGGCTTGGGAGCTATAATCACTTAGCTTGAGTGGTGCTGTTGATACACATGTGGTTCCTGGCATTAGATAGGAAGTCTACACTTGAGTCATGAACACAGGCAGCAGCAACACCTCCCATCCAATTAGGTATGGAGCTCTTACAGCTAATACAGGGACATCTGCACAGGAGTTGTTCCTCTCCTCCAGGAATGGACTTACAGCTTTACTGAGTAGCCTTTCCCTTCTTACTGCTTCCACAAAATCTGCATGTAAAAGGCAATCTTCTACACAGCACCAGCAACAGCTAGAGATTATAAATAATTGAATACAAAAACTCAGCAATGCTTCAAGAATAAATTCATACTACCATGTACTACCTGCACATATTCAGTATACTGAAAACGTTAGACCATCCCCATGTGCCTATTTTTAACTGATGGTAATTTTCCTCCTTTAGAGTTTGGGATAACCATTTATTCTAACTTCCAGATTACGATCCAGTGTGGAAATAGCTAATATTTTTCTCAGCGGTCCTCAGGGCAAGCACTGAAGGTTTCTTTCCTTCAGAGCTCTTGTTTCAGGCTAGCTGCTTATTTAAGAAGGAAACACGATCAATTTATGCTTGGTACTTCTTTTTTAAGGTGACTTACTTATGAGAGATACCCTTTTTCCAGCTATGGCAGTGAAACAAAATCCCACAATAGTGTAGAAGAAAACACATCTTATGGAAAGAGGGATGATGCTACAACACCTTAGCTGGCAATAAATATCAAGAGGAAGCAAGTAGCTTGCCATCTGACTGCAAATTTCAGAGCCACCCATTTCCACTACTACTGATGGAAACAAGGATGAGGACAACCCACTTCTCAACACAGACACACTGTCGCCTCTGTCAGGATAGTAAGTTTTCCTCAAACAGCACCAAATAACAATCAGGCAACTCCTGCTACACCCTTGGAAGAGAATCCTGCTGGCCTGATGAGGCTGAAATATGAATCTTAAATGGTTGTTTTCAAACCCTTCACGTAACACTGCCAGATGTAACATTGCCCAGACTTTGCAGCTGACCCCTGGTCCCCTTGTTTCCCTGATCCAAATGGGGAGGGACAAGAAGTGACAAGGACATAATCTTATGTGTCACGAAAGCCTGATGTTTACAGAATATCAACAGACTGATTCCACTGCCTCTTCACAGATGGGTCATGCTAAGTGACAAGGAAGGTGTGGCCACACTCCTTCCCTGTTACTGGAAAAAATACCCCATCATCCAGCAAGGTGTATTTCCACGAAGAACAGGTAAACCACAAGAAGTGATCTGTGGCAAAAGAGTCAACAGTCTGATACAGAAAATATCGTGTCAAATCATACAATAAAGCAAGATCTGCAATTCTTTTTGTTCACTGTAATTTCAAGCAATATGCAGAATAAACAGATTCTTCTAAAAATGCACCTTACTCTCATTCATAATCTAGGTCTTCATAGAGCTGCAAACAGAGGTTGGCTTTATGAAACTCAATTATTCAGCAACATTTTTTGAAAATGCCAAAACAAGCCAAAAAAACCACCAAAAGCAAGAGAGATAGAAATTATCCATGTCGGGGTGTGAAACAGAACAGATCTTTTTTTGGTTAACCAGCAGGAATACTTCAAATAGGAACCCTTACAATTTCAACGATCAAGAGAGAAGGACAAAAGCCTTACAAAGATCACTGTTTCCATTATATCTCATGTTTAATCAAGAACCACAACAACGGAGCTATTCTATAATCCTTTATTCTCTTCAGGCTGCATGAAACTAGAGGATTGGCCTTTATTATGGTTGAGACATAAACTCAGAGAAGACTGGCTACTTCAAATAAAAGCTTCAAATAAAACAACATTAACATAACCATTATCAAATAACAGATTTTTTTTCCCCCATTCTCAACTCTAGCCCCACCTGCAGGCTTACAGTAAGGTCAAATATTTACTATAAATATTGTCTACTGCACTACTCTGTCTGAAGTCCTTATTCATGGCCAGCTTTCCTTAACCCTTTGGAAGTTATGGTCTAGATCTTTCTGCACAGTTTTACCCATAGCTACAGTTAATACCATCAGTATGAGCGAGTCACATGGGAAAACGCTAGCTTAACACCAGTAAGTTATGAAAGTTTAAAAAATACTTTTACTTTAAATTCAAGTTCATCACAGCACAATTACATTCTATGCCCTTGTCACCTTTCTCAACAGGAGAAGCAGTTTGCATGTAACAGCAGAAAGCATTAACAGATGTTGATGCAAGAGGGAAAAAAGCACTTTGCCTGTTCACTTTTTTCACATTACTAGATTGATGATCTAGTAATCCTAGAAGGGGAACTGTACTCCAGCTAAAAAGAAAGTTAAGGTAATCCAAAGCTATCAGTCAGAGAAAGTGAGCATTTTGCAAACTACTTCTTAGAGGATACTCCACATTTTAACAAAATGAACTAAATTAACTTAATCTCTAAAAGTGAAACAGATAAAAATACAAAGTATAGTTCTAACTCAAGATAACAGAAATTACACTCTTTCTTCGGCCTCCTCCCAACAAATATGCACACACTCAGATGCAGTGCAGAATTTTTTCACAAAAATACATAGTATAGCCATTCTTCAACTGGGGTTGAGTAGCAAGGAACAAATTACAAGGACATTCCATATTTATGACTGCTATATACTGTATATACTGAATCTCTTAATATACCTTCTACTACTTTCATCTAGAGAGATTCAAAAAAAGGTCTGAGGAAACGGTTCATCTTTCCTGAACTACCAAATGTATGTATCAATTTATTTGCGGGACCCAAGAAAAAGGACAATTAGTTTCTTCCTACCTCTGTGTGCCATGCTATCTATTGTCTACACAGAAAAATCAAGGTATTCTCATGCATGAGCTTAACCTAGACAACAAAAGCATCAACAGCAGTCCAAATGCTTTAGTACAAGCCTTAAGTATGTGCCAGAACACAAAACTGAAAAAATCTCCACCCAAAATGACAGTCGGTAAACACACACCAGCACAAGGGGTGTTAACTTCCACTACAGTCACATCTTGAATTTTACTGAACTACAGCAGCCTAGTGTCAGTGCTCATGGCAGGCATGTTCACCTGAGGCTGCTGCAGGCTGACAGGCAGTGGCAGCAGAACCACTTACACGAGCTTCAAAAGCATACTTCATTCCTCTCTCAAGTGTTTCCATCCCCATGTCACCCTTGGCCTTGTGCTGGCACAAGAATCTGTGTAGATTGCACAAGCACTTTAGATGTTATTAAGATAATTAATTTTATTCTGCAACAGTTCTGAAATCTAGATCACCGCACAGATGCTCCAAAATTTCTAGAAGTCAAAAGTCCGAATCTGATCAGCAGAATTTCTTTCAGTATCACTGCCTACTTTAAAGTGCTTAAAAACTGTAGCCTAACACTAGTTTCAATCTTAGCAGCTTCATTGCTTATGCCAGGTTACAGTCATTGAGTCTTGTTTCAAACTCTTCCTACTCCTATAGAGAGGGTAATACAGAGGTATAATTGTTCATTTAGTTAGGAAAAAAAAGGAAATTTGGATTTGGATAACAAACATAGCGAAAAAAAAAGAGAAAAAAAAGAAAGCCACACTTCATAAGATGGCCCATCTAGATCAGTGTGCTATGCTGCACATGACTTCATGACCAGTACAGAGGGGGATGGTGGCAATGGAGGGTAGAATACAGCCAGAGGAGGAGGTTGGGGGTATTGTTGTTTGAGACAGCACGTCTACCACAGGAAATCAAGCACAACCAAATCCACGGATGTCATATACCACAAGATGAAATAACTTGTTGCTCTGTTCCTCACTTCTTTGTCAATAAAACTACTACTACTACCCTCAGGGCACTTGGGTAAAGTAAGGAAGTTAAAGACTAAGTTATTTACTTACTATATTATTAAAGAGCAGGTAGAAAAGGAAAGATACAATACTTGAAAGCATGACAAGAAAAAGACAAGTAACACAACCGTAGCTTTTCTTCCTTTTCCTGTGACCAAAGTATAGAAGAAATAGTTAAGGGATTTGATATGCTGCAGACAGCTTGCCAGGGAGAAGAAAACTCAAAAACTATGAAGTTGCAGCAATAAACATTCCAAACCCTGCTCAGAGGAAGCTTAAGCTGGATGTGAACTGATGTGCTACTTAGGACACTCCAGGCATTTAACTGCCCACAGTCACCATTGCATTAGAGCAGCAACTGGACCCACCATCAAAGGGGAAGAAGAGAACTGACTGAGAACAAGCACCCTAGTGATACAGAATGATCAACTACCAATGTAACATCCTGAACAAACTTCATTCCATATTAGCAAAATCAGATTTTACTTCTAAATTACTACTGGTTCTTTGATTTTAAGGCTCTTTATTTTCTTGTATGTTAACAAAATTTAACTAATATCAAGACGTGAAAGACCAATTAAGTAGTGAGGTCTCCTGTGCACATATTGGGAGCACAGTTTTACATACAGGCATTCCTGCAACCACTTACCAGTAAGCAGCCAGAGCAGATGAAGCAAGCCACACAGAGTCATGAAAGGTTTAATAACATGAAATTATTACCCGAAAGCAGAAATACAAGAATCTTGCAAAATTCACATCTGATTTAACAGTCTTTTAACAGTTTCTATTCTTATAACTAAGCCAAAGCATTCAATTTCTCAACAGTTCTGAAAATCTTTGAATATCCAATTTACAAGTCATCTTTAGAATATATGACTAATTGGTTTTCAAACTTCAAGAACTACTTTCTTCCTAAAGCATGATCAAGACACAGTGGTGGGATATACTTTGTACAATGCATCCCAGGCAACCCATGTTCAGTTTCTTAAATGTGCTACAGGATAGCAATGGATCTTGTTAGGCCAGAGCTTGTATGGGTCAGGATTAAAGGAAGGGCAAACGCAAAGCACAACACCCTTGTCTCAAAACTGGAGAAACACTGATTTGACAGGTGGACTGCTCAGTGGGTAAGGAATTGTCTGGATGGTCGCATTCAAAAGTTGTGGTCAATGCCTCAACATCTAAGAGTAGACCAGTGATGAGTGGTGTACTTCAGGAGTTGGAACTGGGACCAGCACTGTTTAACAGCTTTGTTGGTGACCAGGACAGTGAGACTGAGTGCTCCCTCAGCAAGTTCACTGACAACACCAACCTGTGTGGTGTGGTCAACACATTGCCACTACAGAGGGATCTGGGCAGGACCGAGAGGTGGGGCCATCTGAACCTCATGAAGTTCAACAGCGCCAAGCACAAGGTCCTGCACCTGGGTGAAGGCAACCCCGAGCACCAACAACAGTTGGGCAGAAAACGGACTGAGAGTAGGCCTGAGAAGAAAGACTTGAGAGTATTGGTTGAGGAGAAGCCCAACATGACTCATCCATTTGCACTTGGCAGTCCAGAAAACCAACTGTATTCTAGGCTGCATCAGAAGCAGCATGGGCTGCAGGGCAAGGGAAAGGATTCTGCACCTCTACTCTTGTGAGAATCACCTGGAGTGGTGTATGCAGCTCTAGGGTCTCCAACTAACAGAATTGTGGACATATTAGAATAGGATGAGCACTGATGGGCTAAAGCACCTCTCCTATCAGTACAGGCTGAGACAGCTGAAATTGTTCAGCCTGGAAAAAAATGAAGGCTCTAAGGAGGCCTTATTGAACCCTTCCAGCACCTAAAGGGAACCTACAAGAAAGCTGGACAGGGACTTTTTATGAGGGCATGCAGAGATAAGACAAGGAAGACTAGTTCTAAACCGAAAAAGAATATATTAAGATTAGATATTAGGAAAAATTCTTCACTGTAAGTGTTGTGAGGCACTGGAACAGGCTGCCCAGAGAAGCTGCAGATGCCCCGTCCCTGGAAATGGTGAAGATGAGGCTGGAATGAGGCTTTAAGCAACCTGGTGTAGTGGAAGGCTTCCTCCCCACAGTAGGAGGAGTAAGAACTAGGTAATTTTGAAGTCCCTTCCAACACAAACCATATCAGGATTCTGCGATGAAAGACACTGAATATTAGCCTCCCTAGCTAAGTAGCAGAATCTTTGGAGAATGTCAGATAAACTGAAATTTTTTAGGCACTTTCCATGGAATCTGAAAGGTGTGTTTCCTCAGCTTCCCACTGATTTTATATTCCTAGCCACTAGCTTTTCTACTCAAGTTTTTAATGCAAAATTTGCAATTTGTGTGCAATGTAAATCAGTCAGCTATTGAAACCATTAGCCAAAATATTGCATCGCTGAGGAGTAGAAAACATTGTATAATCACCTCTAGGTACAAACAATGCCTATACTATGTCAAATCATCCTTCTCACAGTTTTTATTTGCAAGTTTTTATCTTAGCATTTCCTGAGTTCAAAAGTTCATCAAAACTTAAGGAAGCATTTTCCTTAATTTTTTCTCATAAGAATAATTTTCTATTGAAGCTGAATTTTCTATTCAGCTAAATATTTCATCAGCCTCCATTAGCAGGCAAATCAGCATGCACTTCATAACTTCAGTTAAAGAGACAACTGCTAGTATGTTATTAAATATTCATGTATTTTGTGAAACTGAAACTGAATTATAAAAGTGGCTTTCTGACCCAAACTAAAATGGTGCTTGTTTACCTTGAAAATGCCTGGCTGTAAGTTGCAGCAGTTGAAGAACTGCTTCATAAACAGCTCGCCCACAACACAGAGGTGTTCTGTTGTATCATTAGCTCTCACTCAATCAAGACCATTCCACCAGCAGTCTCAGGACTAACTTAGCCCCTGAACAATCCTGAAAAAGTTCTCCTCTTGCCACCCCTGCAGACAGCAGTGGCAACCATTGAAACAGCCAGGTTTGTTTTGTGTCGCAGCAATGACACATGCTCTTCAGTTTTATCTCACTGGAGGCAAGTCACCCTACCGAAGGCCATTTAAGGAAGAAGACTAGAAGCAGCAGCACTTTCTTCACAAGCATGAAAAACAAAGGGCTGGCTATCATGTTAAATCACTAGCTGCAGTGTTCTCTTGCAAAAAGACTTTGACAGCTGAAGAATATTTTGCATGATGTTCGGCTCTGGAACAAAGTGGAGTAATATGCATGAAGAACTCCCCTGGAAATATACTTGTGCATTCCCAAAGAAAAAAGCAAAAAAGTACAAGAAGTTACTAATTTGTGTTGTTTGAAGTGTCAAGTTAAAGAACAGAATTCTAAAATCAATTTGCAATTGGTATCTAATTAATTTGCTAAAAAACATTCAGATCTTTCTGCGCATAATAGTTTAGTGAAAGTAGTTTCATTTAATTATTGAAAATGCATCTAGCTCAAGATTTGAACAATAGGAAACATTACACAAAAAGATAAAAATATTTTTAAAATAGAGTTATAAGGAAGATGAAAAGAAAAAAACCCACAACACTGATTAATCACTACATACTACAACTACTTCATCATTAACAAAAATCCTGACAGTCCCAGAAGATTTTATTTAAAAAACCCCCACCAAGCCAAAAAAACATTACTTTTTTTTCACTGAGAATACTGAGTGAAGAAAAAAATAGGGCATTTAAGTTACTAACTTTGTAGAAGAAAGCTACTTGTCAAGCTAAACCAGAGACAACTGGCAACTTGCTGGCCAACTTCACCTTGACACCTTTTTAATTAAACATGTCAAATCCTGAAAAATTGATTTTTATGAAAATTCTTTTGGAAATAATTAGGCATTGTTTTAAGTTACCTTCCTTTTACTGCAAAGTATTATTGCTGACAAAGTTAACAATGAACACAATTCACAAACCAAATAACATCAGCGCACAAAAGGTCCAAACAAGGATCAGTCTTGATGGACAGATGAAAGCATGGAGGCTGCAAGAAGGGGATGGTATTCCCAAAGTGAGTGTGACCCTTGGCCAAAGCCATCAAGAGCAGCTCCCTTTAAAAAGCTCATTCCTTAACTTCCAAGGGCTAATGATTCCGGTGTCTTCAAGGAAGGCAGCTAAGAGCTTTGCCAGTCCACTGCTGGCTGGCAGTTGAAGGAAAGGATGGGAGGAGTCTGTGCTCCCTTCCACAGCTTAGCTCTCCTGTGGGACCAAAATTCAAAGTTCTGGAGTTCAGCCTGCTTCATATTAGGTAGCACAGACCAAATAAGAACTTGCATAGATTCTAAAATATGAAAGACTAGTTTTAGCAGTGGAGAGAACAAAGAGCATTTACCCATAATTATACCCCACCCTTGGCTTCACTGAAGACAAACTTCTCTCAGATATCAAAAATTCCAACTGAGTTTCCTTCTGAAAGCTACAACTCCTGTGAAGACAAGCATCTTCCTACATTAATTTATACCAGACAGAGCTGCTTATACTGTACCAGTGCTCAAATTTATAAGCTTCAAGGTCCAACAAATTAATTTTCCTGTCTTAAAATGAACAGACTAGAAATATTTTCAGGTACCTTTACGTGCTATGGGCCTTTTACTGTCACAGAAAAGTAACAAAGATATTTTTACTCTGCACAACTGACAATCTACCCTGCAGAGAGCCTCTCTAGCAGAGTCTTCTTGGAGACAGATAGTGATAGGACGAAGGCTACAAATGAAAGTTTCAGGAACAGAAATTCTGACTATGAAAAAAGTCTTACATCACAGCCAAATATTGAAGCAGGCTTTCTAGAGAAGCTGTGAAATACCTGTCTTTGCAGATATTAAAAACCTATCCCGGACAGCAATGCTGAGCAACTTTAAGCTGGTCCTGCTTTGAGTGGGGGTCTGGACTAGATGACCTCCAAAATCCCTTCTAATCTAAATCGTCTCATGTCAACATGAAAAAAAATCCCCTTATGACTCCATGAAACTGAAAGGAGGACTGGAGGGGATGGGTGATGGTGGTGGTGTGTCAACTGTACCACACTTTAGAGCTATATATTAACATACATATACCACCATACAGAAAGATGTTTGATTTTTGCCTGTAAAAAAAAAAGGGTTGCAGAAATCCTTAGCAATTTTTAGACAGTCTACTCTGTCTCTCCAGTGTTCTTCTGTGCCATCTCCTAATAATCAAAACTGAGCTGTTCCAATGGCAATAGTCAATACCATCTAATTAGCAAAAATTTCAGTCTCAACTTTCTTATAAAAAAGTCACCACTTACTTTTTTACTTCTTCACAGAAGACTGACAGACCTTTTTAAAATCTTACCAAATGAACTGTACTCAATATTTTAATGATTTACAGTTGGTTGCCAAAAGAGCGAAAACTCATATGACTTCATCAAAAGTATAAGCAGTATTTTTTGGATGCAATGGAAGAGAAGAGATGAGGCCACTAGGTACACACACTAGGGCCAGAAGGCTTTTCCTTCTGCAGCTGTGCAAGTGAACTGAAACACATCTCAGCATTCCACCCAAAGTAGAGAGACAGGGAAACACAGGGTATTTCTAATATATTTGGTTGGTGCTCAGTTATAGCAGTCAATAGCAGCTGATTTGCTATCTCTGATTCTCCATTGCATTATTCCTTCAGAACTGAAGCTCTGGCCCCTACTACTGACTAGAGAGCCAGGTTTTCCATCTCCTCAGAAAAAGAAAAAAAGATTAGTTTACACTTTAGGGATTCTCAGGAGATTGGTAATCTAACTTCTATTTAAATGATGGTTCAATACTGAATTCAGATAAAGTTGCTCAGGATTTTGGCCAGTCAAGACTTGAAAACCTCCGAGGACGTGGTGGAGAGTCTGCACTTTGTAGTGCAACTCTGTTGATGTATATGAAAGCTTACCAATTAAAGATGTAAGAGATCTATGCAGAACTGAAACAGAATTCAATAAATGTAAATGCCTGTGCAATTAGAAATAGAAAGGAGTCTAGTGAGTAACTCATTTTCAGAAATCTTGTCCAGTTTTTAAGATAAAGTGTTATATATTCACATTGTGTGAACACACAGAGGTTTTACATACACAAAAACAGCACAGAAAATATTTCAGTATGGACTGGCATAGAGCCAAATGACTGTGCCAACAGTCATGCTATCTCCTCCACTGCCTCCTGGAAGCATTGCCCAAACACTTTTGAAATGCTTGTTGTACAAGAATAAGACTCAGCATGCAGCAATAGTCTGAGACTGATACAGCAAGAGCAAAACTGCATTTGTAAAGGCCTGATAAGAGGACACTGCAGCAATCATGATGCCAGATGATGAGAGTTTAACTATGTGCATAGAATATGAATCTCATGTTTTCTGCAGGAAAAATTAAGGTGATTTCATGTGCAAACTAACAGCAGCAGTTCCATCCTTTCGGAAGACACACTGTTTCTAAAACCTCTATTGAGACACCATGAAGTGATGCTGCACAGGGGACCACACCTATGTTTCTGGCAGTTCTTCTATCCAGCAGACTGCTATAAATACTCAGCCTGTTCCTTATTATAGATCCTACCAGTCAGATACAAAAAGACCCCTTCACACCTCTGCAAAAATGCTGTGCAATGGTGTTTCTCAGGACTGCTGCACCAGCAAGAAGAAGCAGAGAAGGACCTGCCACTGGGAGGAGCTGTAGCCATACACGACTGGACTGAGAACCTGCCAGGAGTCACCACTCCTGCAAGCCAGGTTGTGCCAGCAAGCCAGAGGCTGCCTGCTGCGATGCACCAAACCAACTGAACAAACACTGAAAAGTAATTCTGCGTTCTACAAAACAGATGTCAGACTTCTGCATATTAAAAGAATCCATCATTTGTGATCTTCTCTAGGTTAGTCCATGGTTTTGTCTGAAGCTACACTGTCTGAACAAGTGTAGAGAAACAAGTAATCCGAGTACAAAAAAGGTACCAGCTTCCCTGAATCCAAAAGTGTGAAAATCACTGAAAGTGAGAAATAGTGATTTCTCCACTTAGAATCTGTGCATCTTTAAAGATTGCAAACAAAAAGAACATTTAAAATCCTGTCTATGTTTCTCCCTTTAACCACACCTTCACAAATCAGCCAACAGAAACACTTCAGTATTCACCACATTATCTGTGAATAAATGAAACAATGGCCAGACCCTTGGAATGGCAGCTTACAACAAAAGACTGAAAGAAATGGAGTTTAGTTTAGTTAGACGCAGTGCTTTCTTTCCTTCTTTTTTTTTCCTTAATGCCTGCATTTAGCACAGCATAGGAAAATTGGTAAGGTTGAGCAAGACTCCTTTCACCACACATCCTGAGGACACAAACACCTGCCCCCTGCTGCTTTCACCTCCTCAGCCTTGGTAGCAGGAGTGGTCCCAAACCAATTCTCACAGGATGGATAAGGACAGTCTCAGCCATGCATGGCCCTCCTAGCATCATAGTCCCTTTTTGGCAAGATGCAAGTTACCCTCAGAGCATGGTATCATCCAGCAGAGGCATTAACTGCCACTGGTAATGACTTTAAATGCAGCTGTTCCACCACTAGATCCTCACATCCATCACCACTGGCAATGCTACAGAACCACTCTTCAATGACAAGAATGAGGAAAGGAAAACACCCCTTTTTTAAAAGCATAAAGCATGTGTGTATGGAGAAAAAAAAATTAATTACTATTTGTCCTGTCTACAGCAAATAGAGAGTTAAAAATGGAACAGAGTTTAAAGAAAGGTGACACTAAGCAGGGGGCAGAGATTACAAAGCGACAGAAGAAACTGGCTATGAAAAACATGTACTTTCCTTCACTGGCAGCTTAAAAAGAGATTGAAAGTCCTTTGAGTCATAACAGTCCCACTGAGCACTACAGGCTGGGGTAAGAGTGGCTGAAAAGCTGCCCTGTGGAAAAGGACCTGGGGGTGCTGGTCAAGAGCAGCTGAACGTGAGCCAGTGTGTGTGCTCAGGTAGCCAAGAAGGCCAGTGGAACCCTGGCCTGTATCAGCAACAGCGTGGCCAGCAGGACCAGGGCAGTGATTGTCCCCCTCTTTTCGGCACAGGTGCAGCCTCACCTTGAATCCCGTGTTCAGTTCTGGGCCCCTCACTACAGTAAGGACATTGAGGTGGTGGGGTGTGTCCAGAGAAGGGCAATGGAGCCTGGGAAGAGCCTGGAACACAAGTCCTCTGAGAAGCGGCTGAGGGAGCTGGGGCTGTTTCACGAGGAGAAAAGGAGGCTCAGTAGCAAACTCATTGTTTTCTACAAGTATCTGAAAGGAGGTTGTAGCAAAGTCAGGATCAGTCTCTTCTGCCAAGTAACAAGCAACAGGACAAGAGAAATTGGCCTCAAGTTGCAACTTGAGGGGAGGTTTAGATTGGATATTAGGATAAATTTTTTCCCTGAAAGGGCGGCTAGCCTGTTGGAATAGGCTATCCAGAGAAGTGGTGGAATTGCCATCTCTGGAAATCTTCAAAAGGTGTGTGGATGTGGCACCTGGGGACATGGTTTAGTGGTGAATAAGGCGGTGCTGGATTAACAGCTGGACTCAGTCTTGGAGGTCTTTTCCAACCTCAGTGATTCTATGAGTCTGAGAGATGCTGGTCTAGATTTTTGTCTTGAAGAAGTCCAAAGTCCCTTCTGCCCCTAATTGCTCTTAATGAGCACATGTGATAAGACAACAGGAAATTAATACAATTTCTAGTGATATTTTATCCAGGACAGACTGTCACATCCCAATCAGCATTTCACTAAATATAGGAGAGGCCTTTGCAGCACAGCTGGTACTGCTCTCTAGTGGAGATAAAGGAGGAAATGCTGCAGACTTCATAGGCATTGTGGCTTCCTGAAACAGAAAATAAACTCATTTTAACTGTATTTTAATCACAATTCTCTGCAAACATAAATAATGCTATTCCAAGCTGAAAAGGCAAAACAGAGTGAGACCCTTCAGAACATAGATTTCCTAAATATCTACAAAAGATAAAGGTTTTTTTCTGCCTCATCAGTTCAGCACATTGTGCTTCTCATCAGCTTAATTCACTATGGGCATATGACAGAAGAGAACATCATTATGCAATATTTAAAGTGTGCTTTGTTTTCCACATCCAAAAGCAATATATACTACAGCTAACTACTGCAAAGTTTAAGGTAGATGGATGATAAACCAGAACACAGATGAAGTGGAGCCCCTCTAGATTACTCCTCTATTAATAACATCACAGTTGACATAGAAAATCTGGCAACAAAAGGCTGCTTATCAGGAGTCAAGAAAGCTAAAAATATTGCTAAGAACTCTGACCAACACCCGCATTTTTTTGAGTGCAACACTTTGTGGACAAAACAGAAGAGTATCCTTACCACACTGCCACAGGCATAGAATCTCAGCTGTGTATTTCTGAGATCTTCTGTCTCCCAATCCATACACAATGCAAAATCTTTATGATATGCCAAAATTATTTTCTCGACAGTACAGTTACACATGCAAAGAGGAAGTCAACAAACTGCTTTAGCTTGTCCATCAAGATGACCTTGGATTCAGAGCTAAATCTTTGAGTTATTGGTACTGTCTCTTCCTTTTCATACTGAAGGAGGAAATGAGACTGGTGTATAGCTCCTGTGTGATGAGTGAAATTTTGGATCAAAGCAGGTGGTAATTATCAGAGAATAAGAGTGGGAATGTTGACATACTCTTTCCTGATCTTATATACAGCAACAGAAATTCTAGATCCCAATTAGGTCCTCAGTTGTGTCTGTGCAGCCTTTAAACTTTCAAATCAAAACTTAGAGGATATTTTCAGTGCAATCTGAATTATTCTTCATGGTTATGTAAGTTCAGTTCTACTCAACAAAACTGAACAAAAGTCAGAAACTGCTGGTTAAGGAGGAAATTATTTCAGCAGTTTAGCTTTTTTTTAATATGAAAAAACCAAATGGGTGTCATAGAATACATACAAAGCTACAGTGAGAAAAATTCAAAGTCTACAAAGGTACAAAAATTAAATCTATGACCACTGTCAAAGATTAAAAGTTATTTGTGCATCTTCATTTGTCTACACAAATAAAGTGGTAAGACAATGAATTAAGCTTGTCCTGTTTGAAAGATGAATGATTTTACAGAATGCCTGTGTAGGCTTACAATGTGGATGCAATTAGGATGGCTTTGGTGGAAACATTAAGCAACAAAACAGCCTACACATTAATTCATGTGTTCTCCCAGTTTTCTTTAAGAAAGCTTCAACAGCACCCCTGAGGTGCCTCTGTAATCTGAGGGAGAAGAAACAAGAAATTTTAGACAACCTCACACCAAGAAATACAAAACATTACTAGGCCATTAATGAAGTATTTAATGTTGACCTTCTGGTCCCATTAAGGGCTCATTCTCCTAGAATCTGAATGAAACTACCCCCAATGATATCTTGTTTGTAAAGGATTTTAATTTTCCTTTTAGTTTTTTATGAACATTGGAATACGCAACTTTTCAGGATGTAACAGTTCCCATGAGTAACTCATGATAATCCCAAGTGGTTCCAAAACAATGAATCAAGCTACTCACACAATAATTCTGTTTTGCAGATGGGAGAGAGAGTAAACACAAATGGCAAGGCATTTTTTCAATGATGCTTTCAGAGACACAAGTTCACCTCTCCTGGTAGGGGTAATCAACATTATTTTCTCTAGAAGAAGAGATTCTCTAAAGAAAAACTAATGCACAGGGAAATGTTTATTACTGACCTTGTACATCAGTTCTTTAATAGCTTACAAGCTATTAAATCAACATAAAGTTAGACAAACCTA
The DNA here is from genome assembly GCA_013400215.1 of Cisticola juncidis. NCBI lineage: Eukaryota > Metazoa > Chordata > Aves > Passeriformes > Cisticolidae > Cisticola > Cisticola juncidis. The sequence continues at coordinate 518,660 of VXBR01010508.1, forward strand.
TCCGCTGTTATTGCTCTAAGGTAGTACTCTCCATGCTTCTTTTCAAACCAGGATTTACAAAGAAAATTAACAGAGCAACAGAGATATATGCAGAAAGGCTGCTAAATTTACAGCAGTGGGAATCTACAATGCCAAAAGAGTTAAGGTGCCAAGTGTTCTACTGAAACAGCTGAAGAACATATCAGTCAGTCCCTGATACTACGGAGGGTTTACAATTTTATTTTCTCCTTGGTTTAGTTTGCATAAAATTAAAGAGAGGTGTGTTAAAGCAACTCCTAACAGTCCCCAAGGTCTTTCAAATTCTTTGAAGAATCTAATTTTAGGACCAGGTATGGAAAATTAGAGATTCTGTTTATTTGCCTTGTACCAGCAGCCAGAATAAATTTTGCCAGAATGACTTCACTGAAGTAGATAAACATCAAGAAATTGCTCAGCATGGTCTTGGATAAGAGTTTCTACCAAAGACATCTAACATTTTTTCTATATTCATATGGATGTGTGAGATGAAAAAAATGTGAGAGACACAAACAGAATAAGCACTCTGGTCTAAAGCAGCATACCTGTCGTTCTATTGTACACTCAGAATCCAGTGGACTCCTTGGAAGCAGCATCCACACAAACATATGAATATATATACACACATATATACATACACAAACTCAGCTGATCCAGGCCTTTATTATTTTAAGAATGAATTGCCACAAGGTACAGGACAGACGGGCAGTTCTTGAGACAATCTTGAAAACATGAAAACATGTCTCAGGTTCTTGGTAACTTGCATACAGACACCCAGCATTTCGTATCATACTCTAGTAAATGGAGATATTCAGATTAACAGATAAATCCGTGTCTGCCTCCAGAATCATATGCAGTACTGTTAAGCCATCCTCCAAGATCTTTCAGTTCTCTGGCCATCTAAATATTTTCATGATGTTAGTACTGAAACAGGAAAATAAATATTGTATTTACTACATGTATCATTCTACCTTAACTGGTTAAAATTCAATTCTTTATAGCACAAGCCAACAACTAACAATAGTTCAAGTTAAGACATTATCCGTATAATACTAAACTCCAATCTCAACAAAAATAACTAAAAACAGAAGAGAAAAAAATGCAGCATTACTCTAAGTGTTAGCAAAGCCAGTCTAAACTAAAAAAAGGCAACTCTGAAGAAGACACCAGGCACCTTTTAAAATAAGAATTTTCTCAGTAACTTTATCCATTTCCCACAGCTAAGACTTTATTATCGTTTCTAGCCTAGTTATCAACTCAGGTTTGGCCCATGACATAACATTGTAACTACTAAAAAGAATAATGGAAGCATTTGTTAGAAAGGAAGGGCTGCTTGCTTTATACTTCCCATTTGTTTGCTAACAAAACATTCTGCCTGACTTTATAAAATAGTAGCAGTCAGAATGAACAAAAAGAAAAGAATTAAAACTTAAATGGGATACAGTACTCTCCCCCAGTAAGTACCACTTCTATAGCAAAGCATAAAAAGGGTAAAAAATGGAACTAACTTTAAACTGACCAATCTTGTTTAAAAAAAAGAAGACTGTCTTTGCTAGAAGAATTGTATTTTTACAATCTGATTAATATATCCTTCCAAAAATCTGGACCCGCTTTATACCAATTCCCAAAGTTGAAATAAATGGAAAAAAGCCAATCTTGTCTAATGGCATGCTGCATGCTAGACCCTCCAGCTGCCTGCTGTTTAAATTAGCATGACAGTTTTCAAAGAGCTGCAAACTCTGAAGAAACAATACATAAACCAGCTGACAAGCACCAGAAGCAGGTTCAAGTGCTCCAGACACCGGTGTCCACCACGATTCCTGCAGCTCTGCTTCTGCTCAGGTTCAGGGACTGTAATTTTACCCACACAAAGCAGAAGGATCCTGTTCCTTCATGCAGTGGTAACAGGAGCATCTGTAACATGTACTATCTTTAGAACTAGTCCATTGCAGCTAAGAGGAATGAGAAGCTGGAGACCAGGGCACAGTTTTTGCACATTTCCAGTCTCAGCCAGCCAGTGCTTTGTGGGTTACACTCTGGTGATGCCTGCAGGCTTCTCTTTGCAGCCCACAGGCTCGAGTATTTTGTACACAGCTCAAGGCTTTGGTTGCATCACATGACGATAGGTGCCAAAACCAAAATTTAGCCCACTAAATCATACACATACTCTTAAACCTGTTCAAAACTTCAAAATTTTGTTTGAATTATTTTGACCCACAGGAAAATACGTGTATCTGAGCACCAAATGATTTCCAGGCTTTTTTATCTTCTAAGAACTCAATATAATAATTCTTACCTAAACTGTACACTGGAAATTGGAGTAAAGCACTAGATTGTTAAATGATAATTCTAGCATGAGAAATTTTCAAGCACTAAAAAGTTAGAAAGTTTTCTTGGTTGTTCTGTGAAATTCATTTCAGACACAGGAACTGAGCAACATTTTAAAATAAAACACAAATGGGCCATCTTACAGATACTGATAAGGCACATCCCATATTCAAAAGAAAAGAGTAAAGTCCTGAATCTCCGCTCAGAAAATGAAGTATTTTGGTAAAGTTTTCAGAGTACCATGAAACTTAAATGTGTATGTCTCAAACACTAAGAAAGGCAAACACAGAGTCATTCAAGAGTGTCATCTTATTTTTAGCTAAACTGTTGCCCATAGGGCACTATGGAGACATTTTTTTCTTTTCTCTGCCTTCAACCCCTCAAATAAATCCCCTTTATTGGATTATGGATTACTGCAGCAACTATAGCAGTAAGCTGTTTCCATGAAAGTCAGAAAACATAACATGTGTACCATCCAGCAGAGTAACATCTCACTTGGAACTTGTGTCTCTGTCGTGAATATTGCATTCATTACATGAGAACAATATTTATATTTCATTAAGCATATTTTCAACAACATCAACAGCACAGAAATTTAGCACCTGCTGAAAGAGTGCCGCAAACACTTCATGAATATATAGCTACTTGTTTCCTTAAAGCATCTAATGTCCAGTAAATATACTAGTAATTCAATTTAAGTCACCGCTCCCATTAAACAATTAATAGTTATATGTATATTGAAGAGCATATTAATTTAAGATTACCACATAAATTACAGGCTGCCCTTTCAATGCAGAAAGGTGAACTACTGATGCTGCTTCTTTTTCACTAAGAAATAAACTTGTACTATTACACTGGCATCACAAACTGTGATTCCCTGAACAAACACTCAGAACAGCTTTTACCCAAAGACCTCAAAACATCTGACAGACGTCTACTCTCATTTTATAGAGTATGATGCATAAAATGGAATAGTATGCTCTTGAATAAGAGAATTTCAAACAAAGTCAGTGGTAGAAGCTAGAAATAGAAACCACAGCTCTTCCAACTATCACACCACCACTGCTCTGTGTCCGCATTTCCACCTCCAAAAGACTGATGAAAAAGGAAGCTACATGAGTTAAAAATAACTTCTGATTAGCAAGGCAGAAGCCCTATGAAAACCAAATGAGCCACAGTATCACTCAAGGCTGAACTAGAACCTAAACTGTGGAAGCCTGAACACTGAAAGGCCAGGGTAATGTTTTGCTCAAATTAAGTGAAATTGAGTTTCCTAAGACAAAAATTTTGGTCCAGTAAAGTGTTAAAAGTTCTCACCTATAAAGCTTCTTCTATTATTCAAACTGATACAGACTAGGCACAGAAAACCTCCAGATTTCAAAAGGACAGAGAACATCCTTTAGAACAACTTCAAGTTGAGAATATGAGTTCTGATTTCATCTGGGCTATGTTAATTAATATGAGGAGGCTGAAAACTTATGAAATGGAGATTTTTTCTATGAAAATGCCCAGAGTTAAAAAGCATTTGTCATTTAAGAAGGGCAGAATAGACAATTACTATTTACATGTGATATACTGAAGATTTAAAGGAGTGGGAAAATTATTGCAATTTCACATAACCCCTTTCTTGAGGCCAGGATAGTCTACATAAATACATACTTAAAACCACAGATTTTCTTTTGAATGTTCCTTTAGGCCCACCTTGGTTAATATCCAACAACCCATTTTCTCTTGATACCTTGCTTGTCTGAAAAAAAGGAGTGTTTAGTTAGGTCTTTTCTCATTTCCAGATGTGTGTTCACTTAGATGCTTAGCAGTTATTTGCTTTCCCTCCCGTTACTCCCATAACTACACTTGGTGATCTGCATTGAATATATTTCATTCTGGTGTGTGAATATGTAAGACCCACAGATTTTGTTGATTTTAGTGGGGAGGAGAACAAATATTTACCGTAGGGAGATGAAGATTCATTGGGAAGCTTTGCATTTGTTGCTCTGCAAGGCCTGGTACTATTTGATGCACATTCACCTGAAAAAAAAGTTGGCTCTGCTTATGGTAGGGGATTATTAGGAAGCTGAGGAAAAGTGTTGAAATTTCTTATATATACCATTTTCCAGTATAGCTGGTATTATTCAGTCATTTTCTGTGTGGATTCCAAGCCACAATGCTAAGCCACTACAGGGATTTTTCTTGCTGTATTACAGCCGATTTCTGCTTGATAGTCAAAAGTGTTACTATTTCTCTTCAGGAATAGTATTCTGAGGTATATGCTTTGAAAGATGAATACCAAATGCACTCTCCTTACTGCAGATGCAGTGATATCTAAGGGCTATATAGTACGCATTAAATGGCATGTCACAGATGGCTACTGGTTTTAAAACAAACAGATGTTTGTCGTTTCATCTTTCTTCAATATATGCAGTTTGTGGGCTGCCAGTCAATACTGAGATGGATGTTTAGGAAGCTGATATTGATGAAGAAATGTATAATGAAAAAGCTAACTGCAGCACAGTTCTAGACAGCTAAAACGCTTCAATTTTTTTTACTGCTTTACCTTTACTTAAGCTATCTTTCCAATGAAAACTGCACCAGAATTGCCAGTTTTCTTTCACACATACAGCTGGCATCAGTTGCTATCACATACTCCAGTTACAGACGGGTGCGCAGTCATAACATCAATACAGCTTCAAAACCAATGAAACTGTTAAAACGCAAGTTTCCACAGAGTAGTACAAAGTGTTAAAACATATTATTTGAAGCTCCACAACCTCTGTGGATAAGGATAAGGACATAAGTATCCAAAAGGATACTTAAAAGTATCCATAGGATACTTTGTATCCATAAAAAGTATCCATAAGGATACTTTGGACATAAAGAATTTACAAATATTAATTGTGTTTAGTCAACTGCTTTACTTTAACTGATTCAAAACAATACTGAGGACATAAGTCACCTTTTAAAATTCACAAGTTGGGAAACAGATACACACCCATCAGCAAGTACAGAATTGCTGAGGAACATATCTGAGTAGCTGTCGCTGGGGGTGCTAACACAACCTCTGGAAGAAGCAGCTCCTTTAAAAATCAGGATTGGCTCAACTAATTTTTATGCTCACAAAGGAAAAGTAAATATTTTGAAGAGGTACAAAACTACTTCAACAATATTAAAATGTAGAACAAGGGTGGGAGGGCCGAACTAGACAAGCAAAGTGGTAGAGGAAAAGAACCACAGCCAAAAGGAGATAGGGAGATAGCACCAAGACTGCACTAGAGAGCAAAACAAACCTCGAGCACATGCCAAAAGACCAGAGAGAAAGAGTAAAAGCAACGAAGGCAGTATCCAGAAGAGACAGGCAAGAGTAAACAGTGTACAGCACCAATCAAATATGCTACTCAGCTCCTCATAGGAAGGGGAAAGCAAAAAATGTGCTTTTTTTCCCTGCTCTACGTTTCCTCCCTGCAAATTTTACCTTAATGACATGTCGATGCTGTAGGATTCAGAAGAGAACTAAAGGAAGTCCGAAAGTATTTCCTGTGAATAGCACTGTTGAGCTGTAGCTGTTAACCAGAGCGTGACAGCAACCCAGGTCCCCTCTGACCAGGACCGGCAACACACACTCTCCACACATACTCAGTGTGGCTGCTTCTCCTCAATACATTCCGATGCAAACTCACCCAATCTCATTCCTAATCTCAGAAACAAGTTTATAGCAACAACCATCTAAAAAATGAAATCTAGATAAATTTATGCATGCACAGTTTCTCTCCTTGTCATAGTCTTCCCCAAACTGATGCAGGAAAAACATGTTTTTCTTGAGGAATTAGGAGCATATTAGGGTACAAAATTGCTTCATGACGAAAAAAAAGTAATTTAGAGACACTGTTTGTATTACAAATAGTTACCACTATAAACTAGACCCAACAACCATAACCACCAAGCTTACAACACAATATTTAGAACAAAACTCAAGACTGTAACTAAAGTGCAAAGTATATTCCAGCAGCTGCTCCTACCAAACGACAAAGTGCAAATCTACAAACTAGAAACCAGCCAGCTACAGAACATACATGCCGCACTGTACTGCCCCATCTCTAACAAAAAAGTATTTACAGAGAATGATAAATTGGTTTCTACAGTGCTTTCAGAGAAAAAGTCCCTAATCCTTTAAATCATGATTATAACTTCATGTGGTATATAATGTAAATGCATTTGGTAAATCTATCTGAATCCCCCACTTCTACTGCAACACTATTATTCTAGTTACAGAAAGATGCTCATCTTCAGCAAGCAATATAGTGAATTTTTAAAACAAGTTGATAACTACAAAAATGACTGCAATGTCGTCCCACCTGATACAGCAACCTACCTCACAGACATCACCTTTGAGAGCTGATTATTATCATTAACAAAAGTCTACACCATCTAACAAATTTCTTCTGTGCCTTAAGCATACAGCCAGGAGAAAAAATAAGCTATTTGCTCATTTAAATAAATTCGTAGGAAGTAATTCAAGAAATCAAATAAGGTCATTTAATTCAGCCATAGGCTATAGTTAAGTCATGTGTTAATCACTTAATACAATAATAAACAAGTCAGACAATCAATAGTAAAACCAGAATTTTTTTGAAGACTAATACACTTTCCATTTAGAAGTGAATGAGTACCTGCTCAATATGTTTCCTTACAGTTATGACATAAATACCTTATTTCTTTACACACAGGTTGCATGAAAATCAGCCTTCAGAAAGTCAGTCCTGCCTTTTCTTGTTTCAGGTGGTTCACTGCACTGAGCCACCTAGTAAGAAAAGCAACAGAGGTACATGGTCTCTTGATTTTTACGTTGCTGAACTCAGACACAGCACTGCATTGCTCTTTTCCCTGCACACTTTCCTTCTTCACAAAAAACTTTTTATTGTGCTTTAACAGAAGGTCAATGGCTATCACTTCTCTACTCCAGCACAATGGTGAATTGAAACAAGAACCCATAGCTGTTTAGACCGACAAAGCAACCAGTATGTCTAAGCCAATAAAGCGATTTGTTCATTAAAGCTACTAATAAAGCAACCTTTTGTTAGTCTATGAAACATCAGAAACCTCATAGAATGCATTTAACTGTGCTTTCTTAAAAATCACTAACTCAGAAGTTCTAAAATCTGTTAACTTCTCCACTTCCTTAAACTGATAGTAAAATACCTTTGTGTTGACTTTTCAAAATGCAGCAAGCGCAACACAAACCTTCCTGCCTATTCATCAACAGAAATGTTTAGGGCTTTTGGTGAAGAGATCCCCCCTTACAAGAGCTCAAATTCATCATATTAATGCATTATGTAAGGCTTCCTATGAAACACTGACAACCCATATTAGTGACCACCACAACTATACACAACAAGAACAAAATCATGCAATGGGCACACTCAGTTTGGACTCAAAGCTCATCTGGATTTGACAAACAAAAATGTGAAGAGCTATGGTGAGCAAAAATCAAAAATGCTGTTAGTACTTGTGTCCATTGCTTTCAGTTAAACTGAAATGAAGTCTGAACCTGAATCCCCAGCACTCAGTGTTGCTGTCTGGAGGGGGTTTATAACTATTCTCAATAAACAGCACTAACATGACAGTTGCCACAAACTCCCTCCAAACAACATCAGTATTTTTGCCTTGACTGGCTGCACAATCACAGCAATCCTTGAAAGCATTAAATGAAGTCTCCTCCCTTACTCAAAATTCCTAGATTTGCTTTGTTAACAAGTAGCTCCATTATTATGTGATTAGAGACTGGGCCACCAAAAATGAAGGGGGAAAAAAGGCAATTTCCAACTAATTACCATCAGCTAGACAAAAAAGGCCAGGCAGGTATTTCCTCTAAACTTCTGTGTTTAGAACCTGGGAAAGACAGTTTTCCTAGCAGCAATATACAAGTATCGAAGCTGCATAAGGTGTTAACACAGAAAATAAAGCTATACAGTATGTAAGGGGAAAAAGTATATGTACTCTTATTCAAATTTAACAGTGAAACACCCCTTTTCTAGAAGCAATCTGAAGTCATTCTTTTGCTGTCATTTCTCATCTGTGTCTTTTCATCAAGTACACTGCAACTACTGGATTTTTTTATATACACAACAGCCTAAGCAAAAAAAAATGGAAGTTTCATCCTTATTACTGCAACTTCTCCAGAACAAGATTTACACTTGTTACACTGGATATAGCATTTGAATTCTCAGTGGAAGTTCTTGTAACAGAATGACAATAAAATATTTGTTTCTACTCAGAGATACGTACAATCAGCCAAAGTTCTATCCTTTGCTATTCAGCAAAAAAAAATCTATATTTATAAAATAAACAAGTCTGCTACCTAGAATGGAGATAGCATCCCTCTGTTGACACTGTGACTCTCACTATCAAGCCAGGAGATTATATCCTCCCTCTGGAATTAAGTTCTTATTCTAACAATAACACTTCAATAGCATGTGAAACTTTTCAATTAAACAGTTGTCAAGCAGCCTGATAAGGCACAGAAAAACAACTGATAGCTGAAACAAGTCATACAACAAGTTTTGCAGACTTCCTAGTTCCTGCCAAACAAATAGTTAATCAGTGAGTAGTCAAGAGGCAAACAGATGATCATTAAAATTCATAGTACAAAGAGACAGATCACTTTATTAACTGTAAAGTTTTGACCATCTTCTAAGGTTTTCACTTAATTGCACCACTGATATGTGCTAGCAAAGAAAAGAGCGGGACAATAACTACTGCAAAGACGATGATCCTAAAGAGTAACACAACACTTTTCTTGTATTCTTAGGGAGGATACACATGACTTTCAAACATTAATTAAAAAATATTTCGTATTTTTCTATTTAAGTCCCGAAGTCACAAATTGCTCTGCCCATAATTCTCCCTGCCCATACCTGATCAGGTCTTCAACAATTCTATTGTCTAATATTCATTTAGGCTGAGCAGATTCATACAAGAATCAACCAAGACCACAATACACTGGTTCATATTTGTGATCAACCACACTTTTCAGTTTGCTTAACTTCCAAAATTAATCCTCTCCTTCAGTTCAATTCTACTCCTCTCACAGTACAAAGACGGTGAAATTTATGTTCCTAAATTACTAAAGCATACTCGAAAAGTCCCACTCTTCAGAGATTAATTTCTTGTTCTTACAAGTAAATAAACAGAAGTTTAGACTAATGATTTTTTTATCAAAGGAAAACTGACAATTATTTCTTTTCTGAGGCAACAGAAGTACATGACTAAGAAGTTTGACAAATTTACATGTGCAGCTACTGATGCAGCAAGCATTATGCAAGTGCATAATTTTCTACAGGTATTCTTATGGCCAAATCTAAGTGTATACTCAAGAGACTCCAAGATCAAACCTGGATATCATTTATCTTATCTTGAAATCCAGAAGAGCTAATATGATCACCTATCACTAGTGGCAACAGAAAATTAACCACTGAGTTTAAATGCTTCACAAGTGTAGCAGTGCATTCTTTTATCTTCAGATTTTTCCTCCATGATAACAATCAATTTAAGACTAAAAGAAAATTTTCAAAAAAGTTTTAAAGGCCTATGATGATTATATAAATAACTTAGATAACTTAAATAACTAGTATTTTAAACAAACATTCCAAGTTACATGCCTTTAACACCTTAACACCTCAAGATGTAGCTTGCAGAACCCTTCTATATATTTCTAAAAACCATATCTTCTTTAACTTTATACATTTATAGGAATGTTTAAGAAATAGACTATTATCTATGCTTACAGATTCTTATTTCTAAACACAATCTATTTGTATAGATCTATAAATCACCCAGTTAAATAAAGGCTTCAGAGGCACACAGAAAACCAATAAGAATTAAATTTACTTCTCTTCACAAAAGTACTCACATGGGATGATAACAAAATAAATTAATAATAAATAAATAAATAAATAAAAATTTAAAAAATAAAAAAATTAAAAATTAAAAAATTAAAATTAAAAATAATAAAACAAACAAACAAACAAAAGTTCACAATGTGCTCTTAACATCACAGACCAAAAAGAAAATTTAAATTACAAGAGCTGAATTTTTGTTTGGTCTGCTTGTTTGCAACAGCTGCAGTGCTAACATGGGAAACTTGTTATTTATCGTTTCAGATAGATCCTAGTATTTATTTATTTTTTCATGATCCATAACATCAATAGAGTGCAACTTCAGAGTTGCTAAGCTGATGTTCTAACCACATTAAAAGATGACCACAGAAACAACTAGACAAGAATTGCCATTTCCTGGAGACACAAATGAGAATTCCTCACCCTTGCTTGAGTACCCATCATTTTCAGGGTCAAGCAATTCTTCAGCAAACGTGTCCCCAGTACAGCCTAAACTTCAGATGCAGGGCCATTTGTACAGCTGACTTCACTAACGAAACACCAGTAAGCACTGGTACCCCAACAGCACCTCTACATTTGAACAAGAAAAATCGCATAGTGAAGGAGCATCTGTCATCTTACAGCGGTGAGCTCTTACAGAAAAAAATGCTTAAACATAGAAGGAACTGGTACCTGAAAAAATGGTCCTTTTAGGAACACAGACCCACATTTCAAGGGACTGTGCCAGAGGCAAGTAACATGAAAGGCAAAGAATCAGAGTAGTTGTTCATTGCACCCTGCAACACAAACACGAGGCAGCAGGAGAAGGAAGTAAGGAGAAGGCCACTTTCGAAACATGAGTGACTCTTCAGGCAAGCAGGTCTGTAGGACTTGTTGCAAAAGGATGTAATGAAGATGAAAAATTTTACAAGTGCTCAAGAAGAAATTACACAAGTTCTCAGAAGAGAAATCATTCAAGAATTTCTGAATAAACAGAAACAACTTCTGGTTCAGAGATTCTGTAACTGAAAGTAGCTGGAGAACAAGCATGAAATGAAAAGCATCTAAAATTCATCTTGTTCTCAATGTTCCCCACACATCCATTTTTTTTGAGATGGGTCATGTGAAGAAATAGGAAACTTCTGGATTCCTGGACAAGATTTTCTTTTATGGCTATCAGACACAGAATACTAGGCTAGAAAGAACAACTGCCAGTATGATCCCATGGGCCAATTCTTCTAGAATGCATTTAAAACTACTTCTTAAACACAATTTAAAACATTTCAATTAAAATATAGAAGTATTTTAATTTTAAAATTATATCTCTACTGGAGTAACATTACTGATTATTCTCCACTATAACAGCCATGACAGTTTCATGGCTTTGCCTCCTAGACACTATGTCTGTGCAAGTTCTTACTGGGCAACAGAATGGTTCTACTACTGAACAGTTCCAGTTGCCATTTTTCTCCAGAGAAAAGCTAAATTACTCACTTTGGGTTTATTTGCAGGTTGATTTCTTTCTAGGGAAAAAAATAAATTAAAAAAAAAAGGAAGACTATGTCATAGGCATTCGCCTGTTCACTAATTGGTGAGACCTCTGTAGCCTGTTTGTTCCCTTTCCACTGCACATCTCACAGTGTTTCTGCCATCCCAATTCAAGATCTCCTATTGTAAGGAGTGCATTCAAAGTGTAAGAAAGACTACTTGAGCACAGAAGTTTCTCAGCTGCCACCACTCCACTATACAAACTGGGGGAGTAGAACAGAGCTAACAAACCTAAACCACCAACACCTCAGTTAGAGAAAATGTGGTATTTTTGCATTTTATCAGCAGAAATCAGAACTGAGTGATTCTACAGGAACAAGAGAAAAGAATTATAAATAATAAAAATTACATTCACCTCCTACTAAAAATACCTAGTATTAGAATGTGAGAAAACACAGTACTTATCTACATAGCCAGTAAATATGATTTAATGTATTACAAACAAATAAGCCATTCATGCATAGCAAGCTAGCTGAAACAATTGCTTGGAGAATACAAGTGTAAAACATATGTAGGTTGATATCACAGAATTTACACAGCGTGGTTTCTGGAAAGGAAACCACGCTTTTTTAGGCTAGTAGAATTTTATAATAACAGTGAACTAGGGAGAAATTGCTGAAAGAAAGACTTTTAAAAAGCCTCCCTCAAAGTCGCAGGAGGCCATTAAATAAAATTAATATTGGTGTTAGGGGAAAACATTTGTGTTTAGGTGCCAGCAGTAAAGGATCAAAAGAAAAAGCAGTAAGTGGTCTGTTAATTTACAGAAAAGGGTTAACAGCAGAAGGCCACAATTCTGCACTAGAACTGCAATACATATTGCCTAACAGTTCAGAAAGCAAAAAGTGGCAAAACTCATTCACATAAAAGCTATAAAGGTTAGGATAAGAGAAGGAACCTTAAGAATTTCATGTAGTCTAACCAAGATAGATAAAATGGGTAACACATGACAGACAAAGAAAATAATCAACAAAGCACTGTGTGCCCAGATCAATGTTTTACTCACCAACTTTCTGGATCTTAACAACAAATTCAGAAAGCAACATGTTGACTCTCGACAGTCCATAGAAGAGTAACACTCAGTAAAAGAAAAAATTAGCATGTGCATTAAATATTTTGAAGAATATTAGAATTTGTAAATTACAAACTCAATACAGCATTTCAAATAGGCACTTTGTAAATATTCAGCACTCCTGAGCAGGCACAAAAAATTGTTTGAAATGTAGTTCAAGTCAAAAAAGGTGAAATTTAGTAACAGACATCTTAAAGAGAAAGCCAAAAACCATCAGAAAGTTTGGGCAATTGCAACTGAGAGATGCAGAAGAATATAAAGGAAAAGTTACAGAAAAAAAATCATTAAGAGCTTTGAGTTTAACTGTATTTTTATAACAAAAATAATATATTCAACTAAACTGGAGTTAAAGCATCACAAATAACATAAAGAAGAACTGAACTAATTGAAGCCTTATACATGAAACTTTTCAGTGCCACAGGACATTTTTGTGAAAAGCAATTCTGAAAAGAAAGACACATACTCCTTATAATGAAATCCTATTGCTTTTCTGGAGATAGCAACTGATAGGCAGAGAGAACAGAATAAAAGTTACACTCTCAGTAGAACTGTTGAATGTAATTTCTTTCCCATTTGGCAGCAGCCATCAAGCATAGCTCTGCACAGCTCTGCAACCACCACAGCACGTTGTCTCTGCACCAGCTAGCAGGTAGGTTATATGGTGGTGTAATAGTCAGGCTGTAGGATCTTACATACTGTGATAAGGGAGGTCACAGGAGATAATCAGACAGTAATCAGGGCTGTTACTGCAGTGATGGGATACAGCAGCAGAGAATACAAATCCACAGGAAACTAGATATAGTTAGCTCCACTGCGCACAGAACAATTTGCTTCCCTTGTTTGAATACTAATATTTCTGTACATTGCAGCTTTGATCACTGTGTTAAATGTAGCTCTGCTGAATAAAAGGATTAGTTTGTCCAGACTGGCATGCTTATGACTGTGATATGAAAAGAACTCGAGGGAAAAACCTTTGAAGATCAAGCACATGCTTTATTTTAAATGTTGAATTGGCAGTAGTAGGTGAAGGTGGTTTATATCATGCATATAGTTTACAGCATGATACATATGACAATACTGCCACAGTTCAGTATAAGGATTGTAAACACTTTACTTAAATTTGTCTTGCTGTTAAAAGGGTGAATGCCACTCTCTCCTTACAGAAAAGGCCAAGAAGTCAGGCAAGAGTAGCACTCATGCTGATTCACATGCATCTGGATTTCAGAAGTGGACAGCACAACTACAAAAGCAAAAAAGGGACAGAGGGAAGAAGATCAGCCCTTTTGATCATAGCACATACTCCATACTGGTTTCAGCATATCATCAAACCACAACCATGAGGTTTCAGGGCACAGTTAAGTTGATCTAATGGCCAGTCAGTGCCCAAAGGATTCACTGCCAGCTGTGCATCCCACGCACCAGCTCTAATGCACATTCTGTGTCACACTGAGGCAAATCAATCTGCTTTTTAGTTCCCTTCTCACTGAAATTCAGGCAAGCAAAATTATAGAAAACCAGTAGCACAAAATTAATTTGAATAATCTTGACAAAAACTTAGATTAAATCAATAGCTAGGTGAAGAAAGAGATATAGGTAGGAGCAGCTGTTGGGAGCCATTCCTTTCAGTAGCGACTAAGCAGGTCATATGCAATATGAAATGACAACCCCATAAAGGACAAGTGAAAATGGCATTTCAACCTTTGTGACATTTGAAGCTATTTTATGAAAGAAGGGTAAAATATTTAATGATAAGTTTCTCCTTTTAATTTTTGCTAGGTCGTGCCTAATCTATGCTATCAATTTTGTTCCCACCACACTGCAGTGTAAACAAACAATAGGAATGAGAAGGACCAACACGTTAACATTTCTTTTGTGCCACTAAACAAGCTTTTGTTTTTCCAGTCATTCCCAGCACCTTTTTGAAAGGTTCCCACAGCCTGTGTAAACATCCACAAGCTGAGCAGGATGACTATGTGTACCTCCTACATAGGCAGGCAGCAACTATAGCATGCAGCTCCCCTCACTAGACAGCCACACACCCACCCCATGACAGGGGACACCACCCACCTCTGTTCTTCACACAGAACTCCTGCCTGTGCTCCTGAGTCACACTGAGTGTTATCTACTGCTCCCACCAGGCCAAATGTCAGCAATGGCGGAGCTGAAGTTTGACCCTCAGTTATTTCACTATCAGCCCACTTCTTTTCTGTAGCACATCAGGTATTACTTAATTTCAAAATAGTCAAGCCTAACAGAGTTCAAAGCACAAATAGCAAGAGATTCACCATGGCAATAAGCTATAAATCTGGGAATACAATACACAACCTGAAATCATAGAATCAGGGAATGGTTTGGGTTGGGAGGGACCTTAAAGGTCACGTAACTCCAACCCTTTTGCCATGGGCAGGGACACCTTGCCCTATGCCAAGTTTTTCAAAGCTCTATTCAGTCTGACCTTGAAGATGAGATGAAAATACAGGATGTTCTGGAAACAAACTAAATGTAACTGTGCATGTCCAAGTTGTTTTGCTACACCACAGCAAGCCATGTCAAGAACCATCCTAGTTGTAGTGCACTCAGGTATGTAAAACTTTCAAATAATACTGCAAAATGTAAAGTTTAGCCACTTGACTATTAGGGCCCACCTAAGATATTATTAGTGGGACCTCTTTCACACATACAATCACTCCCCTGAAGACACATAAAGTTGAAGCAAAGTAGCATTGCTACTACGTTACTAAGGAGCTACCAAAGCCTGCATGACACTCTTGCCACGTTCCATGAACATCAAGCGGCTGTTCAGGGCTGTGTATCACACAGTTGGCAGAGTGGAGCAAGTGCAGGGCAGCACAGAGCACAGCAAGCTGCGAGTCAAGCCGTGACCAAGTCTAGCTGTTAGCCAGACCAACAACAGCACAGTCAGAATCCACCTGCTGCCACAGATAACACAACTAGCACACCGTGAAAGCAGAGGGATGCAACTGCCCCCTTCCACCAGAAGCTTGTCATAAGGGTCATGTGTGCCCCATCTTGGCTACACAGACCAGTTTAAACATGGGCCAGGTGGCGGAAGCATAGCAGGTCTGATCATTGTCTCCCTCCTCCTCAACTCTTGCAGGCACATAGCAAGTTAGGAGAAAAGCAATCCCCAAACAGTACACCCCAAAAACATTGATTATTTCAAACTCATTCGCGCTGAAAGATCAAATAAGGACTGCTATTTAGGTATGTGGAGAAAGAAACCGTGTCAAAAGTTTCCTGAGGGAAAGAAAAAGATAAAACCACTGAAAACCACAGCAACTTTGCCTTAGCATGCTTTAAAGGATGCTGACTATTAGCCCTTAAGATCCATAAAAACTGTCACAAAACTGTTACTATTGCACTCTGTAGTAAAGAAAAAAAGAGTTACCTGTCATTGCAGTGATCCACCCACTCAGAGAAATGCCACAGATCTGCAGACATACTCATCAGCTCTGGCAACAGCAGATGAAACTGCCACAGCAGAACTCAGAAACAAACATTAAAAATAACTTAGACAAGGGTATCTCCAGGATCACACTTTCAGGGCTCTTTTCTGTTGTGCTACATCATCTCTTGCTTTCAGTATCATTGCATGAATTAAAACAAAATGACAAGATATAAACAGCAAGAGAAGTAGACACTCCTGGCTAACTGCAGGTTTACTGGCCCGAGCTCAGGACACAAGTAACACAGCTTAGCAAAGACACAGACAATAGTGAAGCAAAGGTGAAGACATCCTGTTTTCAACAGAGATTCAGCACTATGCCAAGCTGTGTGGGGTCACACTTGCCACAAAAGATGAGTAACATTTCCTCAGAGAGGTCTGAATCCATAGCTGTAGTTTTGGTTATCATAATTTAATGGTTACAGACCTGAACACTAAAGAAAATACTCTCTAGCATATTCTAAAGCCTTATTAGGTAATGAAGAAGTCAACAAAATAATGTACCCACTATTGTCAGGTCTAGCAAAGAAATGCTAGATTTTGCAGCTACTGAGCTAGTGAGCAGCACAATAGCTAGTGAGCAACTTCTCAAGCATGAAGTATGCTACAATGCTGAAAAGGCTTGCACTTGCCAAGGATCACACTGAGCAGCTTATCCTCCTAAAAAGGGAACTTGGGGAAAAGCTTGAAACCTTTTCTTCCCCATTGGCTTATGATGCTTTGGACTTGTTAGTCATTTAGTAAGACAAGGAGCTTGTCCTGAAGTAGCCTGTTCAGTTCTGAATTCCTTGTGACTGTTATCATTCCTGCAAATATATATGGACACACATTCTATCCCATAAAACACATATTTTACATAAAGACAGTAATAGTCACATGCAATTTTGCAGTACAGCTAACTAACTCCCTATAAGCATAGGCAGGTCCTGCATGCTACAACAGATCTAAATGTAAAACTTCACCTCTAAGAAAACATGGTAGACTTTATCCTGAAAAGCACATTCTCCAAAAGTAGCCAGCACATGCTCCAAAAGTAGCCACCAGCATCTGTGAGAACACAGAACTAATGTGTGCAGTAAGGACATTATGACGGTCAAAGAGGGCAGAGTTTAAGTAGATACTGTCAACAACACACACCCAGGGTTTGCAGCTCCTGTCCTTCTGAAATTCACAGCCATTGCCATAACCTACAAGAACACAAAGCCACAGCTGAGTAACTCTGACTCTGCATGACTGAATTAAGGAATACTTTAGTCTATCAAAAGGACACACCAAAAATTCACGTGTAGTTGAGTCTCCACCACCACCCGTAACTTCTTGGATAAACCCACCAAGGAAACACACAGGGGAAGTCTCTGGATAAAGGTCACCTCCCACATTCCAAGCCATCCAGAGCAACATTTCTTAAGGATGAAGTGCTGAAGAGGGAGAACAACAAGCTCTGACACTGGACCAAGAAATTGAGGAACAGGTAAAGCGTGCATAGGAACAAGTACGATTATGCCAGAATGAGTTTAGATTTTTTATTTTCAAAGAGAGACATATGTGTAAAGAGGGAGAACTGAAAAGGGAAAGATTTAATTTATTATTACAACCTAGGATTCTGGAGTGGCGAGACTTGCTGATTGACATTTATGAAGAGTTTAAAGAGAAATTATTGCAACTCTATTGCAACCCTCCTCTAGCCTCCCACTCGCCACAGCTCCAGCTCCACAAGGCCAGACCTCACCACAGCACGTGCATGCCTCTCAACTCCACCCTAGGGCAGCCCTCCTGACTCGGTAAAGAGGCAGATCTTGTGCTGAGAAAGTGTTCAGCAATATGCCCTGCCCTCGTGAGTACTCTTCATCTCAGCCTGCCCATGCTGAAGAGTTCATAGACTTCCCAGTGCTGCTTCTCCAGAGAAGTATCAGGCAGGTCATGCCATCTGCACCAATGAAAGGTTTTCAAGGAAAAATGCATTTCAAAACATTCACATTTTGGACAACTTTGAATAGTCAGCCTTTGAAGAGGAAGCATTACTTAACCCTAACTACCTCAGAGCCCTCCCTCTAGTGTAAGCAGCCACTCAGCCTCAAGTCACAAGATAAACTAGACTCACCTAGGCCAGCTTAGCCAGGCACTTCCTGCAACAGGCTTCTCTGACACTGGAGCTGCTTAGAAAGAACACAGATCAAGCAATTTCAAGAAACCCATTCCTTTCCCCTCCATATCCCAATGACCCCTGCCTACAAAACATCTAAGGTACATCAATATGTTAATCAGTTTCATAACAATGTATCTGGGTTACAAAAATCCAAACATTACTCAACTTTTTATGACAGTATTAAAGGGAAATTTTTTTTCTTTTTTTCCATATAAGCTGAGGTAAATAGCACTGCAAAATATGTAATACTGGTATAACTCTAAATTACAGCCAAAACTGAAAACAGCATATATTTTTTTGTTTGGTTGGACTTTTTCCTTTGTCTATTTCATATCTTAATTAAAACATACCATGCTATTTTATGGCCATATTTGTTTTTGGTCAGAAAACTACACAAATTCTGCTAGATCACAGAGCAACAGCAACCACCAATCATGTTGAAGGGATCTGGATTGAGAAAAAGAGCTATCTGAGAGCAAATCTTGCTGTTGCAGCTACCTGCAACCTCACAGCTGCTGAAACCACCACAAGGGTGCCACCAAAATACCACACACCAACACTTCATCCTCCAGCACAAAGCAAAGCCAACTGTCTCAGTTCAAAACTCAGGCAAAGCTTACCTGAACTAAGCAAGCTGGTTTTGGACAATGTTTCACACACCTCCTCTTACCAAACAGCTGTGGGTGTTATATCCTCTAGCTTATGGTAACATCTTCAATTGCCTCAGCAAATGGGAAAAGATGTCTGCTGGTTAGGCATGACATTATAGAAAAAAATGCATTGTTTCACCCTTGTAAAAATAATTGTTTCACAGAACACTAAGAAAACAAAATAGAGAAGAGCTACTGAATTACACAGATCACTGTCTATTTAGCAAAAAAGAGTCTTGAGGAGATAAACACGTACTTTTGGCCATAGTGAGCATGAACAAAACTGAATGCAACAGTTCTTTTTACTCGGCATTCCTTACTTTTGAAGTACTTGACCTTACAGACACAAATCATCTCCACATTACTGACAAGGACAAACTTTACACAAACTTTACAAATCATCTCCACATTACTGATACAGGACAAACACTGGAGTAGCTAACCAGAACCACTGGTGCAAAGACCCAGGCAGGATTCACAACACTGCAACAGCTTAATTATTCCCCTTTTCCTGACCAAGAAATGTCCCCTCACAAGCAAGCCACAATGCCTCTCACATTCATTACAGCCAAAAACCATCCTGCATATGCAAAGTTCTCAAAGAAGAAAAGTAAATGTGTGGTTTAAGTTAGAGCTTAATCAAGCTGTTATATTTATTTATTGATTTTGGCTGAACAGAGAAGGCAGCCAAGAATTGATTACTTTATTATTTCACCAACAATCTTTACAAAGTGAAAGACGGGACATCTTTCATTGAAAGACATCTTTCATTCTCTACTACACAGAAAACTGTGACAGGTGAGGGATGGACACATATTTAGTATTCTTCCTCTCTCCTAACACAGGAATAAGAAGATACCCAATACACCTGACAACACATTTATTCAAAACAAGGACTTGTCCATTCCTCCCTCACAGCCACCAGACACGTTCACCCAAGAGGAAGCCACTAAGGGTTGCCAAACGCCCAGAAATGACACAGCCCTAAAGAGCACACTGATAGCAACCGGAAGGGTGTGCTGGGACAGGGACTTGTAGGACCTCTAGTGCTGCTACAGTCTTACACAGACATCCTCTGCTGACCACTGAGAGACAGAGGAGACTGGGCTAAACTGCACTTGCTTGATTTAGCTAGAAGAGTCTGTGTAATAACCAGCAGCTTTACCATCACAAAGCAAGATCAAGAAGTTTGTTAACAGTAAGTCAGTTTCCATGCTTACATGGGTCTACGTCTTCACTAGACAAATACCTAAAATCTTTGTAGCCTTTGCTGTCACAAGAGACTAACCTAATGTCCACAGCAGTGATCCCAATAAACAGATTTTTTCTATCCAGTGAATACATAGAGCATTTCAGTCCTGAACCATCCCTTCAGTTTCTACAAATTCACTAAAGCACAATACTTTGTTATGGAAGAGCATTTTCATGAGCAATTACACACAATCTTTATTGTGTCTTTCTAGAATTACCTGACATATACAGTCCACTTACAACAAGGCTAAAGCAGCACTGCAGATAAGGTCTTGCTTGATGCTACTTTTATATCAAGTGTAATGTATATACAGTCATTGCATGTGCTCTTCACAAAAAGATTCAGAAGATTAAACATGTTCGTAAATATCATCCAAATTTTAAAAACTCTGTTCACTTTGAAGGAACAGAAGAGTAGCATTCCTCTGTGTTTAAAAACATTGCCCTGCCTAAATCATCAGACACCATTCCTTTCTCTTACTGATTCAGAGACAACAAATTCCATTGAACCAATGAACGAAACTTGTGCAAAGTACCGCGTGTGTGCATGATAAGGGGAGGTAAAGTTAATTTGTCAATCTACATCTAAAGATAAAAAGGATTTCTTCCCCTAAACCAAAAAGTTATTTGTTATAAAGGCTTTTCTAACAGTTAATGAAAATGAAAATCACATACTTTCTGATAAACATTTATGTTTCCAAAGCAACACCGTTGTATTAACAAATTATTCAACTTGAGTAGAGGACCTACACTGATTAGATACAAGTCGCAGTAGGAGGAAAGATCTAAACCTTGACAAAAGTAATTTCAAAACCATGGAGTGATATACCTTTTTGAGGTATTCATGAACCTGGAACACCTACAACAATGCTTTAAAACACTTCAAGTTTTGATAGTTTTTGCTCAGCGAGAAATTACACACGGGGCGGAAACGCTAAAAAAGCAAACCAAAAGAGAACCCAAGCAAATTCAGTCCCGCTCCCAAACGAGACCCTTCTTTCCCCAGTCCCGGAGTAAGGTCTGGAGTAAGAGCAAGAGCACTCTCGTGCCTCGTGAAGCAGCAAGTACTCCAATAAACAGGAAGAGCCAATACTACTCCTGGCTTTTAAAACAGGTTCCAAATACTTTACATGGAAAATAAGCAACTCTTCAATAATGTTTTTCCGCGACAAGAAGAGCAAGCTTCATTATCCACCCAAGTGTTATGTAAATGAGTGGGCAGGAGGCAGCCGCGGGGTCTGCTAGGAGCCACTCAACCTATAGAGAAAAGAGGGAAAACGGGGGAGCGGGGTGGGGGATGTTTGAAACCCTCGGGGCTCACAGCACCGCGGCCGTGCGCTCCGTTCCCAACCTAGCACAACTTTCCTCCACGGCAGTTCCGCTCGGCTCCCCGGGCGGGAGGCGACGGAGGGGTCCGAGC
>VXBR01010508.1:541206-644053 GCA_013400215.1 Cisticola juncidis
GGCCGCGCGGTTCAGCCCGGGACAAGGGGGCGGTCCCGCGCCCGCCCCGTCCTTTCCCGCCGCGGGAACGGCCGGTGCCGGGTCGGTGCTGCCGCGCGCCCTCCGTGCCCGGCCGGCGCTCGGTTTGTCCGGGAGCCGACGGTCGGAAGCGCTGGTTACCCTCGGTGCTTCCAGAAACCGGGGCTCACCTGTCCCTAGCGGCACTTTATCAGTCGGGCTCCGGGCACCGCGAGCTCAATAACGGGAATGATGGGTTACCCTGTCCCTGATGTCCTTGAGGCCAAACCAAGCGTTATTTGCAAGAGCCTCTAACAGAATCACAGAATCAATTCAGTTGGCAAAAGACCCCTAAGTTTATGGAGTCCGATGTATGACTGAACACCATCATCCATAGCACTGAGTGCCACATCCCCCATTCCTTAAATACCGCCAATGGCCTGGGCAGCCTCTTCCGAACTATTCTTTCTGTGAAGAAATTCCTCCTAGTGTCCAACCTAAACGACCCCTGGTGCAGCTTAAGACTGTCCTCTTGTCCTATTGCTGGTTGCCTGGTAGAAAAGACTGACCTTCACCTGGCTACACCCTCCCTTCAGGCATCTTTAGAGTGAAAAGGTCACCCCAAGCCTTCTTTTCTCCAAGCTAAACAACCCCAGCTCCCTCAGCTACTGGTCACAGGACTTGTGCTCCAGTCTATTGCAGAGTTGCAGCCACCACACGGGAGCTTCGCTAGGCATCTTTTGGTTTGGGACACTGAATGTATGGCGCTGTAAAACAAACAACTAGGTAAAAACTGAATACTTAATGGTGGATCTTTAAGTGTGTGTGGGCTGGCTGAATGCAGCACTTAGCCTGGCCACAGAGAAAACTTAGGCCTAGGAAAAAGGCAACAAAAAGTGGTATTTGACTGTTGTCAACATAAAACATACAAAACAAGAGCAAAATTAAGGTTACTCATGTAC
Source organism: Cisticola juncidis (assembly GCA_013400215.1). Lineage (NCBI taxonomy): Eukaryota > Metazoa > Chordata > Aves > Passeriformes > Cisticolidae > Cisticola > Cisticola juncidis. Next base: position 542,166 of record VXBR01010508.1, read on the forward strand.
CTTAGGTCTGGCATTTCCATCCTTTTCCAAAGATAATGAATGATCTTTGCCATGTCAGGGTATGTCCAGGCAGACATCGACTGCTCTGCCCAGACCTCATGCTAGCATTGGGCCATGGGATGTCTGACTGCACTAAAAGCCTTCCAATTGCCCACTAGCTTTTTCCTGTCTGCTATTCAGTTTTAACTGTCTCTTATTCTCCATCATTTCTGCTTGGTGTTTCTTTACCTCTTGCTGTTACCTTGTTTATCTGATATTTTTTTCCCCATGTATTAAAAACAGATATTTGAGCTCACCTGAATCTCCAAACCTATTTCATGTCCATGACAATGCAGCAGAGAAGCCTTCTCACTCTTGAGAGCTCCAGGCATGTCCCTTCCTCACCAGCTGAGCTTCCACACATCCATTCCTGCCTAGCTTATGCTTATTGTAACAAATTGGCAAGGGGTGTTTTTGTAGACGGAAGTCTCCTTCACTAGTGAGCCATGCTTCCCCACAGAACATCAATCACCTTTTCCGCAGAAGGAGAAAGCAGCCCTGCAATAAGTATATAGGTAAATATATAATCGAGTAATTGAACTTTATATTCCTGGATCAGGCAGGAATTAAATCTGCGTGAATAATATTTTCATTTTGGCAAGGCATTTTCCCACAAGTTTACAAAAACACTTGCATTTTTTGCCCTCTTCAAAGGAAACAGCAATGCTAAATTTTTTGTATCTGCAGTATGGATCTCTGCCCCTTGAGCTAAGAGAACACAGGTCTCCCTCCTCAGACTCTATCCACATCAAGGGGTTACTGGTTCCTATTTCCTGGATATATTGCTTATTTCACTGGCTTTCTATTAATTATTCTCTCTCTGCAAGCTGAATAATAAATTCACACATAGGTCTGGCAAAACTGGGACACTTATACTGAGTACACATTACTTGGGGGTGAAGGAAAAGTTGGCTGCCTAATCAGCGTAGATCACTGACCATGGCAGATGCACCATTCAAGAAACAGAGAGTCACTACTGTGCTAGCACTGATGATAGTGCTCAGACTGCCTGAGGATTAATGAAAATGTTACGAATATTTTATTAGTCACAGATTAAAATGGTTCAGCTTGTAGTCTTTAATGGAAATGTGGTCATGACTGACTATACTTCAAACAGTAGGGATAAAAATAGGAATTGTGCTGCAGATCAATGCATTGGCAGAACTAATCACACTGTCATATGCCAGACTTGAATGCCACTACACAGACAGTTTCAATAAAACTGATTTTAAAAATAACACACAAAACAATTTTAAGTGGAACTGTATTGTTTTTAACATACAATCCAGTGAGAATGCAAAAACCTTGCCAGAGGTTATTAGTGTGCATGAAGTCGTGAGAGGAAGAGAAACACTGGGGCTTTTAAGCGCTCTGCCTAGAGGCTGAAGGGATACTTGCTGTCTGTCTGGATGCATTTTCTTCTCATGGTGTTTTTAATCTTGATGGACTACCACTCTCACCAGAGGTTGGTATTAAGCTTAATGGCAAGACTGCAATCTATCAACAGCCTTGGTAACTGAAAAGATTCCATGCTAAAAGGCACAGAAATTAGATGATGATTTGAAAATAAGAGTTAGCCAGGAGAGAGAGGGCACATGCATGACCCTGTATCATACTAAGTCATCTTTAAAATGCCATAAATAATGATGTGAAATAACCACATGAAAGGAGCACATTCAAATACTAAACCACCATTTTAAGAATCTGCCTAATTTGCCCATATTTCTGGTTTTATCAGGCACCTGTGATAAATTTTGTAAGCTGGTTTTATCAGGCATCTATGATAAATTTTGTAAGCTGTTTGCAGATAAAGGGAAGAATAAAGGATTTCTTTGTGTGGAAAAACATGGACTCAGATTATGGTACTGCTGAAGGACGTCTTCTGTACAAGGTTTAGTCCATTTTGACTAATGCAATTTAAATTTAAATTCATAGTTTTTAGAAACTATTTTCCCCAATTGTTTGCAGGGGAATATATCCTAAGCTGGTAGTCCTGTGCATCTCACTTCCTGCAGGAATGAGAATGAAAACTAAGCTCTGCCTCGGGCAGATGCTTCAGCTCCTCTAACTTGCCCATACCTGAGGCTGCATGTGTCAGGGTTTGGGTCGGGAGAGGCATGTATCCCATGTAATGGGGTAATTAGCAGTGCACACATGTGTGGGTCCTAGACTGGGGAAGGTTTCTGAGGCAGAGTTGGTGCCTGAGAAACAGGCCCTTTAGCAGCACTTCTGTGAGGAGGGAGTTAGACCAGACACAAAGTCCTGGCTTGCAGCATAGTGCTTATCCATGTTTTGGTTTCCTCCTGCCAAACACAGACCAGAGGTGTGGAGAAGCTGTGCTGTTGTGCTGCTGGTGTAGGAGGTGGCAGGCAATGGAGCAGGGAACACTGGATCAGCAGCTGTCATAATCACACCTTGTTCTGCTTGGGTGAAAAAAAAACTCAGGAGCAGACAAAAGGTAGCAAAAGGGGCAAGATAAGCCAGTTAGAAGGGAATAGAGCCATATTTTGTTGTTAGTGAAATACAGATTCATCCAGCTCGAACTTCACCCTTTGAGCTGCAGTGCTTAGGCTACACATGGGCTATGAAAACCTTACTTAAAACTAAATCTACTAATTCAGACTTCCTGCTGCCACTTCCTAAATGGTATGAAACATCCTCTCTATCTGCTTCATGTAAGGATATGACATACTTGAGGTAAAGAAACAAAGAGCTCCTTTTTTTGATAGGCAGTCTTCTGAGCAAAGACACAGTTAGTTCTACTTTAATTCCATACAAATGAAACTGCTCTCCTGGCTGACCTTGGTAAGGTCATTTTAAATACCCTGTATGATGGAACTGAAGCTGTCTCCTTCCCAGCAGACAGACATTTCATTTGTCTCTCTTTTCTTGCTGTTCTTTTCAAGAATTTTTTTAAGTCTCTGGTAAGGCATAATTTGCATTTCTCCCATAGCATTACTGAGAACTGTAGAGTTGTGTGCAAGCACATTGCACCAGACTTAGACAATATAATCATGGTTATATATAGAACCTATTGCATTCAAACAAAATAGAGGGGATACAATAGAAGTAATAACAAGAAAAAAAAAAAGAAAATCTTCTTTTATCTTGTTTCCTCTAGGGAACAGGTCATTATGGACATACTGAGCTCAAGTGGAATTATAATGTAAGTATTCTCTTCAATAAAATGAATAGATAAAGAAAAAACGAGCTATACAAGATCTCATTTTCAAGAGGTGTAAAGTTCCCAGTTGCAGACAGAAAGCCTGGAAAAGAGGCAAAATTTCCAAGATAGATAAGGCAAATTTTCATGGATGCAGTCAAAGAACTGGACCCTATTTCCCAAGACTCATTCTCACTTGGGTGACAAAGGGAGTAAATTTACTGCAACAAACATTGATGAAAGTTTAGCCAGACATGACTGCAGCAGTTCCAGGATCTGACTGCAAGTAAAGATAAAGGACAATGCTGTGGCAGCATCGGCTCAGAGACGTGATAGCACTGATGATCTCATCAACAGGAAATTTCAGTCTGAAATCCTAGCTCATGGTAACTACACCATCCTTTGCTATTGTCATTTACATATAAGTTTCATAGCAATAATATCATATCAGAGAGTATTTGTGAATTCTTACTCTGACTCAGGAAAATGACCTCATTTTTGATACTTACAGAGATGATACAAAGCAGGATCTTTGGACATTTCTTTCCTTATTCTATTGCTCCATTTCTGCTCATTCTGTTATTGGCAGTGTAATGGTTTTAGTAGAAGTAACATAGAAGAGAAGAGAAACAGTACAATCAGTGACAAGGTTGGCAAAAGACTATCTATAAAAATATACTAGTTTCAATGATAGAGTTAATTACCTTTGTATGTCTGGCTGTAGCTTAAAGCAAATTTAACTAGAGTTAAAACAGTTCTGGCCTAAGTGTGCTGCACACTGATAGATTAATTTGCTTTTTATGCAATAGTGCTGCTGATGTTTTTCTTTTTAACCGAATGCAAAATTGTACTTCTAAAGGACACAGCTTTAAGCAAAAACATGGGCTATGGGTTTGGTGAAATGTTTGGAACTGAACCCCAGTTTGAGCTGACCTTTGCAACGTTGCAGGCTCGGATCTCCAATCTTAGAAACCTTACAGGCAGGTATTTCAGTCCATTACTAACACCCATTCAAATGAACCAATTTCTGAATGTTCTCCCAATTCACACCAAGACACAAAGTTTGTCAGGTCCACCAAGGCTGTGATTACATCAGGACTAAGCCAGCCAGACAATTAGAATAAATTGTACCCTGGTGAAATCAGGGCAGACATAGCAAGGGTAGTACAGATCAGTATATTGGCAAAACTATATTGGCAAAACTATATTCAGCTTGCCTGAAAGCTTGCTGCTCCCAAGCTTTGTCAGTCTCTTGCTGCTATTGGACTTGAAATTCATTGTAATAAAAAGAGAGCTCAGATATCTAAGGCTAGCAATTGTCTCTTAAAGGCAAGACAAGGAAAAAATTCACACAGGAAAGCATGTAGTCTGTGCCTCTGGCAAGTACTAGTTTACAAAACATCAGCCTATTTATAGTATTTGTCTAAGTGTGTGCTTGAAGTTGAAAGTGTTAGCAACTTTCTTCTATAATCTATATTTAGCTATGATAGCCTGACTGTCATGGTAAGCAAAGAAGGTTTGGTGGGAGCAAATCCTAATAAGGTATTCCCCGGTATTGAAAATAACTGAGTCACAGCTGCAATATTTAAACTATTTATAATTCCATTAAACAACAGTTCATAGGAAGCCACTGTGGGAACCTGGTGGTAACATCACTGTTTTCTGCTGTGGATTGATCTTAGTGCTGAATATCCCCACACCATAGCAGAGCCCCTTTTTTTCCAGATGTTTCATTAAATTCTTTTTCATGTCTTCAGACATTGTTCTACAAAATTTAAGAATCATTTCTTGACATAAATCTGAATACCTATATTTAATTCAAATACTATCTGGAACTGTCCTGCTCTCCAATATAATTTTTTCTTCAGACATTTTCTTTTGGCCATCAGCAACTACACCTCCCCACCAATGGCTGCAGTTTGGAACAATCATTCATGAAAACACTGTCTGCAAAAAGGTTTGCACAAATATAAAAAAGACAGTTTTAGGGATAAAAAGGCATTGGACTCATGTATTCAGCTAAATCAGAGAATACTTACTAACTGTTAACCGGTGACTCAAAATTCTCATCAAGTAAAGTTTTTGGAGCTATTTGTACTTTTGTACTTTTGATTGTAATTATGTGTCTGTAAAATGGTAAACACTGATGATTTAGCCCACTGCCACCTGGTCCCCTAATAATGTCAGTGTAATGGGGTTAAAGAAACTTTCCCAAAGTCTACCTGAGACAGACAGCTCTCACTTTATCTGAACTAGGCTATTAGTACTGTCCCAGAGTGGCAGCAGTATCTCATCAAATTTAGGCTTTGAGTATTTCCTGATATTACATACCAAATATACTGGCAAATTAATATAGACCTAGAACTTTATTTCCTGTACTTTTCATGCTCTCCAAATAGTAACTTGTTTCCTGTGGTATTTTTTTTTCCCTTCTGAGTTCATTCTTGTTTCTCCCGTATCAAACTCTCCCGTGACTGCAGAAAATACAGTCAGTTTCTGTAGTTGCTCCCGAGTAAACCAACTTTAACTACTTATATTTCAATAATGATATTTTAATTATACATATACATATAGAAAGGGAGAAAAAGCATAAAAGCAACTTTCAAAGAACTTGTCTGTGTACTAGAAAAATCAAGAATAGCTGTTATACAGAATTGTACAATAGAATCTGAGAACTAAACAAATTTGGCAAGCTGGATGAAAAAGGAATAATCTTCCTCTCTTAATGGTTTATTCCAAAATAATAGTGTTAGCTAGCCAGTAATGCTGCTACCCTTTTGTATTTAGCTAGGGCCGTAAAGGAAAATAAAAAGATAGAATGGTTTAACAGTTTATACTAGCTCGGTGCTTCTTGGAATTTTTTTTTCTCAATAAATTTGCAACAATTTAACAGAAAGTGATTAAATAAAGAGCGTCTTCTACATGGCAGGGTTAAAGGCCAGTGCTACATTCTCTGCCTTCCTCTTTTACCTGAAAAATGCTTTTTCTCATCAAGTAAAACCATATCACATTAAATCAAACAGCAACCAAATGCATCAGAAAATAGAAACATTAAGCACATAGGGAACGCAGAAAGTATCTGCATCCAAGAGCCCAACTTCACAGAAAGAATTCCCAAATTTTCTTTTCAAAGGCACAACCAACAGACATTACCCAAGGAACCAAGCAGACAGCTGTGGGTTTGTTCTCACAGCATGGCTTTGCTGTGAGCTGGTGACACAAAATTTTCTAGAAGAGAGTAGTGTAGAATGCTCAGTAGGCTCCTAGGGATGACCCTGGTTCGAGGAGAGGAAAAAAAAATTATACCATGAATTTTTGTTGAATACTGTCTTTTTCCCCTGAAAAAAGGAAACCCTGAAGAGAGAAGGTGTTCCTACCCTGACAATTGCTGCGATGAGTGATCCTTTGAGATTACTATGTTCCATCTATCTCACATATAGAAGTCAGCAGTGCAGTATAAAGCCTCTTTCCAAAATGGAAAAACTAGAGATCACCAAATACCAGTGGGAAAAAGTTTTGGAAAAAAGAAGCGAGAGCGAGAGAAAACATAAAAACACACTTTTGATTCCCTAGTACTTTGCAAGAGTTATTCTGAAGGTCATTTGCACTTTAGAGGTGATGGTTCTGTGAAGGCTATATTATGCAATGTAAAATGCTTTAAAAGTTTTAATTAAAGAAACTAGACTAAAAGCAGTTTCTTATCAGAAGTAAAAAGTAATCTCAGGTGCCTGACAGGGAAAGCTGAAGGTAATTCTAGGATATTCAGAGGCAGTCCAAATAAGTCTTCAAAAATGTAATGGATTCCTATATAGTTGGACCCTCTTACTCACCCTGTTATTATAAATGCTAATGTGTTTTTTTGTTTTGGGGTGGTTTTTTGTGGGGTTTTTTTTGGTTTTGTTGTTGTTGTTGTTGTTGTTTGTGGTGGTTTTTGGGTTTTTTTTAGTGTGTTTATGGGAATCAAACTATTAGTCTGAGTATCCTCAAATATAGATCTCATTAGCAAGGTGTTACTACGGCTCTCTTGACTGGGAGCTGGTATTCATTTGGGTAATATTAACAGCTGCAATCAGAGACTGTTAACTATTACCCAGATTAAATAGCTTGTCATTCAGATTTATGTAATCCAAGGGGAGGAAATAAGGATGAATTCCATTCTAGCATTCACAGGTCAAATATTTATTGTTGCTTGGCAAGTATAATGGGCTTGAAGGACGTCATAAGCTTGAACAAAGGCAAGATAACATAATATCTCTTCTGTAGCTCTGTTCGGTTCAGGTTCTTCACTGTTTCTATTAAGCAAAGCAATGAGCCTACACATGTTATTTTGCCGAATTACCCTTTAGAAGAAACATTACTAGAAAACAACAAAAAATTCCTCAGCCAGAACATCTTCTCAATTGTCATCTTCACTGATGCTCAAAAGGCTACTGCCATACAATAAAACTTCTAAATCAGCAAGAAACTTCAATACCCTTGTTATTGGTATGGGGAAAAGGTCTGGAGTTATAACATTTGATCAGCTGCATGAATATTAATAGTGCTGAGTGCCTTAATCTAGAGAGTTCTCAAACTTTGCAAGTGCTGTTTGGCGTTGTGCTCATCAGGCCTCCTGGGAGTGCGCCTCAGTGACACAGAACTGAAAACACCTGCTACAGCTCAGGAAAAGCTCTGGTTCCTGACACTGCTTGCAGAGCCTCTGTGCAGGCTTTAGCAGTAGAATTTGCAGTGGACAGGAGTAGGAAAAAACACAAACTCACACATACAAGACTCTGGAGGAAAAGCAGCATGCTAAGGCTCAGCAGACAGCATCGCTGCTTTCCTGTGGGAGTGCAGGCTACAGCAGGAGCCTTTCCTTCAGCCTCTCATTTAGTGTATTAAAGATGCTGCACACAAAGCATGATGATTCCTAGTAACTGCTGCTAGACAGGCTTGGCTTTCTGGATTCTTGTTAATGCTGATACCAATAAAAAACTCATCATTTCACTGTCTCATCAGCTAGGCTAGCCAATCTGAAAAGGCAAAATCAGTTTCAGGGGTTTGGCTTTTCACACAGGGATAGAGGATTAGTAAAAAATGCTTTGAAATCTCAGACTCTGTTAAGGACCTCTGTATAAAAAGTCGTGTCTATATTAGTTTTGCCCCCTGACTTGGCAGCAGAAACACAGGCTGGGCTTTCCCCCATGCAATTGCAGAGGATAGGGCACTGCATGCTGCAGTTTTGGAGCTTGCCAGCCCTGGGGCCCCCTCTCACCTTCTGTTGCACAGCGCTGCCCCACCCTCACTATGATAGCAGCTTTTTGTACAGCCTTAATAAAAAACAGATCAAAAATAACCCTTTCTTAAGAGGTTTATTTTCGAGGTTAGTCAGTTAACTGCTTCTTTTTTCTTCTCTGCTGTGGAAATGCTAGGGGCTGGTGGGCTGAGCCCACCTGAGAACAAGTAACCGAGGAAGCAGGAATTTGCCAAACAGCCCAAAGTCAAACCTAGCATGGAGCAAGTTTCACCCCAAAGGCTTCATTTAGTTCTTTAAATGGTTGTTAAAGCAAACGTAACATGGAGTTTTCTGAGATTTTGGCAGAATTCACATTGACCTTACTAGGGCTAGGCAATCCAATATGTCATGCATTGTCATCACCAACTTACCCATCCCACGACTGCCACAAAGCCTTCCAACCTGGATATATCCTGATCTTCTAGTGCAGAAGCTGCAAGATGATACATTTCTTAACTTTTGCTTTCCCACAAGAAGGAAAATGTGAAACTTCTGACAGGCACTTGGATTTTAAGCACTTGATATTTGGGGCTGAGTCTCTGAATGAAGTAGGGGAAGCTTGTGCTGTGAAATTCAAGTCTGTTCCATGTCCTTTGGATCTGAGAATTAGTTTCACTTCTGCTTTTCTTTCAGTGTTCATATTCCATACATATTTTTTGGTTATACCTCCAGGAAAGTCACTGATTATCTTCTGGTAAATGCTGAATTACATATTTACATCTGTGTTTGTGCTTATTTCAGATATCTGTAGCTGTAGTTCCTAGAAGCTCAACTACATCAACAGAATTGCAGGTACCGCTCTGATCCCTGAAGGTATTTACCAAATCAGAGGGAGAGATTTATAACTCTGACTTCAATGGTTCTACACTGATTTACGTCAGCCAAGGAGCCTCTGTGTGTTTTTTAGAGTTATCTGCTTGACAAGTTGTCCATCTTCTCCCGTGACTCAGCTATTTTCTCTTCTTGGGCTCTAACCTTCTGCACATTAGTGGGTGTCATGGCAATTAAGGAGCAACCACACATAGCAGGCTAGCAAAAAAACCAGAACTGCTGAAGGTTAAAAAGTAAGTGGAAGAAATATTTCAGTTATGTAAAAAAAGAAAACACACCTCCCCCCATCTCCAAACATGAAAGACGCTCCAAACTGAACTTTGTGTGTTTTTCTGGTAAAGTAACCCAGTGGCAATAAATGAATAGCACAGCTGGAACAGCTAACAACAGTGTGATGGTTCAGTTAGGCATGTTGGCAGGCAGCAGGCTATGGGTTCAAATTTGGGCAGTCCTCCTGCCTACATAGGAAAGAGGCTGAAGACAGCAAACTCTGGAAATGTTTAGGTTCATGTTTTGACAGGTGTCTGTGGCCAGAGAAGTAAAGATGAAACTTACCTTTGAACAGCTAGAAAGTGGATAAAATCTTTTTACAGCACTTGCTCCCAACAGAAAGTGCAGTGGGAGCTTGCTGTGGTGTGAGTTTGAGAAGAAGCTCTAGGGTGGGTTGTGCTGTAGTATGACCCACCATGGCTGAGGTGGAGGTTGGTGATGAGGAGTGCCTCAGCAAAGAGGCTCATTGTGAGCTTTAGTGCAGTGTGATATGTATGCTGAGGAATCACAAGTCTCAAAAACATTCATTAAAAAAAAAGCCTTGGCTTCCAGTTCAAATACTCTTAATTTACTGGCTTCTAGATAGTCTAAAGATGAGTGGAAGTCAAGAAATGAGCCTGGCCTATAACAAGAGATCTTGGACTTGCACCTGTGTTGACATCCTCTGGCCATACCCATGTCTTTGAAAAACAGAGTTTTTCCAAGTGCAGAGAAGACAGTGCACAGGAAGCTTCTTCATAACTGCAGGATCTTAGGGATGTTACAAACTCTTCTAACCATGTCTCAGCAAATAAATGTCTCTGCTATAGCCAGCAGCTGATGGTAGTTCAGAGCTCCTAGATCATGGAGGGAAAGTAAGGTTTCTTCATAAGCAGTCTTAGAATAACAAATGCATCCTGATCCTAAATTACTTATTCTTTTTAATTCAAAATGTTTCTTATTTCTGCTTTGCATTTGTCTAGCTCCATCTTTCATCCACTGAATATTTCAATATTGACTACAGATTCAGTATATAAGGCTCTGTGGTGAAAATCTCCCAGTGTTGAGACATAAAATGCTACAATTTTGACTTGAATGTGTCACATTACAAGAAAATATCTGAAAAATAGAATTTTTTTTTTCATATATAAACATTCTTCACTAAGGCACTTTTGGAGAATTGCAGGCTTTTTAAAAGACATGTCTGGAAATATCTTCTAATGGCATCCAGTGAAGGCACTCCAGAGCTCTAGGCACATTCAATGCTGAAAGAACATTTAGAGGGGTGAGGAGCCTGAAGAGTTTCTTGCAGGTGCTGTAATCAGAAGCCCTTTTCTCTTTCTGTGTTAGTCACTTTCAGACTGAACAATTTGAAATCACTGTGTTGTTCTGGGTTTTTTCACAATAAAATTAGCAACTGCTCTGCTTACTTTATAGCAGTCACAAGAAACTACATGCCTATATATAAAGGAAGCTATAATGATGTGTACATGTCATCTAATTTCAGTGCCTTTTTATGGAATAAGAATTTATTGAGACAGCAGTTGGATTCTTTGGGCTATTCCTCTCCCTCTTCTCCTGCCTGTTACCCTGCAGCTATGGGAGGTGACCCTGCCTTGAGGAAGGGGGTGGTATAATGTCTCATTTGCCTTTGTCTCAGAAAAGAATGACAAATTAATGACTGAGTTGTGGTTTTAGTGTCCTTTGTATGGGTGGAATGGCAGAGCTTTAAGACATATTTCTGGTTCTTCCCAGTTCAAACCTAGGAGGAGTAAAACCCAGCCCCAGTATAACCTGGCACGGACTCCATCCTGCTCTGAATTATCCCCTGCTGCCAGAAGAGACAGCCAAAGCTCCCTGCTGCAGCCCTGTGCCACTCCCCGTGGATAAACTGGTTGCAGAGTGAGGTGAAAGGGGAAGAAAAACAGAGCAGCAAATTATGCCAGGAGGAAAACTTTGTTATATTTATAAGGCAGCTGGGTTAGGAGCCAGGGAGTAAGATGCTCATGTAGTAATGGAATAAATTCTATAAATGTAGTTTAGAATGGATGGGAGGATGCAAGCAATTAATTTGTTTTATTATTTTTAATTTAAGCTTTATATTCAAGTGTAAAATATTTTATATACACAGATGCAAGAACATGCTGACTAAAAGTAAAAACAATATATGTGAATTTTCAGATTACTCTGAAAGATGTTAGAGATTTATTGCTGGAAAATCACTAGGGAAAGTGATTTTCAAAAGCAAAAGGATGCAGGCCATGTCTCTCTAGGATCAAGGACTGTTAAGACAGCAGGCAGAGAAACATCAGGAAAATAAATAAGGCACAAAATTGCATGCAAGAAAACAGCAAACAAAATCATAAATTTGTGATCCAAAGACAAGGGTAATGAGACTAGCAGCTACTGGGAATAAAATGCTTATGTGTGTGGATGAGGTCAAAATTCTAAAAAGGATTTCTAGAAGAGAGGAAGAAATAATTAGGCTTTTGTACATGGACTTTTTAATAGACTGAGAGGAGGAAAAAACACATAGATACAGGCTAGAGCAAAGAGCTAAAGACTACAAAAATTACTACTTTGAATCAGCTCCCCAATGCAATGTGAGAAAGGCCCTAATAATAAAACTGGATATGTCTGAGCAGTGTATTTCCTGTGAGGACAAACTCCTCATGCTCCATGCCTTTGTGAAGTTTAATGAATGGGGCCAGGCAGAGATGGGATGCAGTGAGCCAGGCAGGGACTGTGGCAAGGCTTGCTAGTCAAGTCATGTTTGCCACAGTGCTGCAGGGTTGGAGCTTGAGAGGGTCTGGGACTGACTGGGGTGTGGAGGCACTTGCCAAAGCCCCCTGGGCTGGTGAACCCTTGGATCAGCCTGCCTGGGCATGAGGAGGGGGCAAAGTAGCTGCTGCTGGGCCACCTCTGCTTGAGGCACAGGGAACATCAGGGAACAAAATGGCTCCAGAGCTGGCATAACTGAATTATCAAGTGTCACTGGTTTTAAACAAGTTTTGGTTGATTTGGTTGTTTTTGATTGGGTTTTTTGGTTTGGTGCTTTTTTTTGGCTTAGGTTTCCCAGAGCTGCTCTAGTGTAGTTGACTTCCAGTTGATAGTTAATGACATGGGGATGGGAGGAAAATGAATCACCAAGGCTACAGGAAAAATTATTTCCAGGAGAACAATAATACCATATATCAACAAAATGTTTTGTTCTGTCACTTGGTAGCTCATTGGGCAAGAGGCACCATCTTGGGATCTTTGTAGGCTGAGAGCAATGGCTTATCTACACCTGAGTTAGTAGAAGATAAAAAAGGGTTTCATGATTCTTGTATGATAGTCATAGAAAGAGTCCTGTCTATAGAGATGAATGGTAACTGGATTGAGGCCAAAGCCATCACATGCCTCTTTGTAGTAGTTGCATAAACAGAGAATGAGTAGATAATTTCCCGCTCTCTTCTGCTCTTGTCTAAGATCTGTCTTGTCATAGATAATTATAAATCAAAAATAATGAACTTCCACTTTCATGCAGTTGAAGCTTTGGCATGAAGTGGTGTAAACAAGTTCTGAAGTCTACTATATGGGAGCATTAAACCTAATTATTAATAGATAAATAACTTTTCATCAAAAACTGAGGGAGGAGTTTGGATGCTGGTAGTATTTTATGCTAACATGTACATCCATAAATAGTAATAACTTGAGGATCCTGTGACTACTCTTGTGTTCACAGAATAGATGCATTCTGTGCATAAATAAATAAAAGAGAGAGGATCTAGTTCAGTGTGCTGCCTGCCTGGACCTATGAGTCTTCCCCCAGACCTCAGCTCTTCCTGTGCTCCTGGAATGCACAAGGATAATACTTCAATTCATGCCTCCTGGTTTGTGCTTTCAGTTCAGTGATTTGGCTCAAGTGAGGTAACACAAGGATCTGGCCTTTTCAGACTATAGTCTTTTATGAGTGGACAAGTTCTGCTCTTATATTTTCGAGTTTTTCCTACAAAGCTGTTCACAACACTGTAAACTGGAAAGAACTATCAATGGTTTAATTAAGTGTTAGCAGTACAGTTAACCTTAGTGTTTTAATTTCAGCAAAGAGGCCTTTCATTGTTCATGTGTTTTCTAAAAATAAATCTCTTCAATGAATCCGACTAATGCATGGCTGTACAAATCCTTGTTTTTCCTCTAGGGTTATAAACTCGTTATTATACATCCACTTAATTATTTCTCCTTCATTACCCCTTTTATCTGCATACTCTAGTGGTCACAGCTCCCCAGGCAGTGAAGCTCATTGCACCTATACCATTGCTATTGTACCCCTGTAGTGTTGTCATCCAAACTCTAGATCCTTCAGAAGGATTTCCGCCTTAGTATTCCATGAGTCCTATTTTCCCTCTGAATAAAGACAGACCTCTTTGATAGGTCTGGCTGTATGTGAGTGAAAGAAACAAGGCTTCTTAAATAAACCTGCTGCTGGAAGTTGCTCTGGGATTGCTTCTTTAACTTCCTATACAAACGCCATACAGCCTAGTGGATAAGAACTATTTCTTTTCCCCAAAGAAAATTCTTGTATTTATTCCAGGCAGTAAAATGGTTGTATCTTTTTGTTCTTTCTTAAACTACCCCTATTTTGCTACAAAATCTTATCAGAAATTACCTTAAGTTGATATATTAGGAAAGTAAATGCTGCAGTTAAAGAATCAGACCCAGCCTTGCAATCTATACTGGAGAGAAGTCCCGCTTGAGGAAAATGGTCAAAAAACAAACTGTATGTATAATTTTCAATGCTTTCACGAGAATATTCTTGTATCATTTGGACTGGTCTGCATGACTAGTTGGGCTGAAAAGGTCAGGCTGAAGATTTTACAGCTCTCGTGTGCTGTGGGAGTCACAGCCACATGTTCCCGTGCGGGTCTGGTCTGTGGGTGATGCTCCTCGTGGGAAGACTTTTCCTCTGGCTGTGGCACTGAGCAGCCTCACGCCCTGGGGTGACCCCACGGCAGCAGCGAGCCCGGAGGGAAGGGCAGCGCTGCTCCCCACAGAGTGTTGGGCGCCCCGCTTTGCTTCTCTCGCTTGGTACCGACCCCGGGCCAAACCCCGGGGCGCACAGCGGGTAATGAATGCAGCGTGTCCTGGGGAAAGGACACTGCCCCTCTCCGTCCCTGTGCTGTACAGCCCCAGCCCGGGCTCCTCTCGGTAACAAGAGACGCAGCCCGTGCAGGAGAGGCGTTTCTGCAGGTCAGGACTGCCTCCTGCGGGTGGCAGTCACCGTCGCGTTTCGGGCCGGCGCTGGGTCCGTCTGGGCAGAGCCAAGTGGGTGCCCTGAGCGGAGGTACGGCTGGGACAGACTCCGGCGAACCTAAAATACTCTTTTACTGAGAGCTGGGTACCCAAAACAGCTCCTTTTCTGAGAGCTGGGCGAGATTCCAGCCTCTGTCTGGAAAGACGCTGCTTTGGTGCAAAATCCACCTGTTTGTAATAGTTTACTGGACTCGTGAGATCCTTCTTAAAAGGAGGCCAGAGAACTGATCCACTAGAAAACCAGACCTAGAACAACCTCATTGGAAGGGAATGGGAGTCTGCAGCGAGTGCTAGCCTTGCTGTGGTGTCAGACCATGCTGCTACTGTTTTCTTGTCACTGATACTCACTGAAAGTGCAACTTTAACCATTCTTAAAGCCAAAACAGAGAGTAAGTGCTGGGATGTATTACCATGTATGTTGCTGATAATGTCGGTGCAGGATGTGTCCTTTGCTCACCCCTCAACCCCTCTGCCAAGCCAGTTCTCCCACGACCCCTTCCAGCCTTCTTATAGTACATGTTTGATGAGCCCCTGGGCTGTGGGTCACCGTGATGGTACTAGAAGGGGCAGAGTGGGGCAAGAGCCAATGCCTGGGGACAGGAGAGTAACTGTGTTACTCCCCAAGGTGTCACAACCCTTTCTGGGACTTTGTAGTCAAGTCCTCTTTTGCACCTCTCTTGAGAACCAGACAAGCATTGTCCCAAAATGCAGATTTCTAAGTCTGTGCCTTAGACAAGTGTGTTGCTGATGTGCTGTCTAGGAAAGAGAGAAAAAGAGGTGACTAGTTTCTGCCCAGTCATTGCTATGATGCTCTTGAGATTGTTTCAACATTAAGAGCATTAAATAGAAAAAACACTGGATACTCCTAGGCCATTATATACTTCTCTAATGAGATTATCTGTTGGAAAAATAGATGGAAGTAATGTTTTACTGTATTAATATTTTCTAAATCTCTAGTTGGAAATACATCTCTCTTTTTCATCTTTTTTTTCCTTCATTTTCCATTAAATCCACTGAAAATTGCTTTAGCAAGTCTATCATGTTGGAGACTCCCATTTGAGTATTTTAGCTGAAATAACCTGAGAAATGACTGATCATTAAAGAAAGATGGCAACAGTCCCCTAAGAACAAATCATGGGAGAAATTCACTACTTTCCCTGGAGTCAGAATTGATCTATTGATATAAACAATCTGAAATATCCTAACAAAAATATAACAAAATATAAAGCAGATCTAGTTTTGGTTTTTGTTTGTTTGGTTGATTGTGGTTTTTTGGGGGGGGGTTTGTTTTGTTTTGTTTTTTGGGGTTTTTTTGCCTTTGCCTGAACTTTAGAGAGCTGACAAGAGTGAGTTATCTATGTACCATATACAGCTGTGCACATCTTCTCAGGCCTGAGTAACTGTGACATCAGTAACAAGTAATTAGCATCCATAGACTTGAGCGGATTAGCAGGAGTATGGATAAAACAGAATCTGTAGACACTAAAAACTTTATTAGAACAAGTTGTTTAAAATTTCAAACTCTTATATACAATTAAGTAATATTGTGTCTTTCAAATATTTACCTTACAAAATAATAGAACAGTTGAATAGACAGCAGTCTAACATCAGAAAGGTAATGGAACTCCTAAAAAATTAGGGTCCCCCAATGACTTTAGCATTACAAAAAAAAAAAATTCTAATCTTAGAACAAGCATTATCTACTAATCTATAATTTATGATTATCTAGAAACTAAAAGAACATTCATTTTTGCTGAGGTTAATGTTAGGGTTATGTGCTTTACAAATGCAGGACTCTTATGGAATTAATTTGCTGCAGGTAGTATCAGCAACCTTATGTTCGTAACTTTTTGGAGGGGTTATTTCTATTTTGTTAAGATACTGATTTTTGGTATGTCTAGGAGAGGTGTTGGTTCTTAATTACCCTTCTTATTACCTATGTATTTCTCAAATCCACCTTTGGATCTGTAGCTTTTCTGTTGGACAAAAAATCTTCATGCTGTAAATTAGATGTCAAATTGTCTTGAATAACTGGATAACTACTGGATAACTACTGAAATTATTGAAGAAAATGGAAAAAAAGAGGTAGCAGTTCCTTAGGGATCATCACATTTGTAAAACATTTTAGAAAAATATAGTGGGAGATACTTCCTGTTTCCATGCTTTTTCTCATTTTCTGCCGAAGGAAACTTGAGTTATCAGTAACTGGAAGATGTTACAAGGTGATGGTGAGATGGGTTGGCTCAGATCAAGCTAATGATGGGGATATTACCACAGAGGCTTAAATACTCTGTAGTGCATGGTGAGAAAATAAATTTTAGAGTTTGCTGCTATCTTATCTATTGTCTGGTTGTTCTCCTTTTTATTTTGTGGGTAGAGGAGGTGACTGTGTAAATGATTTAGGGAAAATGAAGGTGCCGCAACACAAGGTGTAGAGTTAATATCATGAACTGAAATATTATAATGTTTGGGCTGTATTAACGTAGGCATGAAATGGTCGAAATCCCCTGTAATCCAATCCACCACAAAATTAAAATACTGAGGCTGTGAGTGAGTGAGCAGGGTTGGGCCAGAGTGGCCGTGGCAAATGCAGACCTCAGTGTGAAAGTTATGGTCAGAGAGAGAGACCAGTGGGGAGAAACAGAGAAGGGCAGAGCTGGGCTGAGGAATCAGGAGCAAGTGGCCCCCTCCATAGTTTAAGGCTAGGGGAAGAATAACAATGCTGTATAAATGTTCAGGGAAAAGACAAATACTAAAAATTGTATTTGTCTAGTACTGAGGGAATCTATTAGAAATATCCATAACTATACTGAAATGCCAATTTACTTGACCCTTGGTCTGTTTCAACAAGGAGAAAGGACCTGATGACAGGTGAGATTTGATGGAATGGTACATTTTTCAATAGTAACACAGTATATATTAAGTTTGAGCTTTTAAAAATCAGCAGATAGAGAAAATTTCTTTCAGAATTGGCTGAGGAAGGGCCCAAAGCATTGTTTTGTATTTTTAAATGCTGAGAAAATTTTCTGAAGAGGGAAATAAATTCTCTAGTGTGCCAGAATTTAGAGAGGGTAAGTGACATGAATAATTATAAACCTCCAACCTAGATATTAGTTCTGGACAAAAATTGATTTTAAAGCTTTATAAAGAGATTGATCAGTCATGAACACTGGAATAAGAATTAATGCTTAATGGCATAAGGTTACAGAAAAAATATTCTCTCAAAGGTAAACTTGAAAAATAAAATACATAAGTAAAACTTAATCTCTGAGAAAATTATTTGGAGCCATGCAGCCTTTTATCTGGCAGAAGGACCATCTAGAATTAAAAAATTTAATTTAATTTTAGAATTAAATCTAAAAGCCCCAAACCATCCACATGCACAGCACAGGTTCTTTTCAAATGCCAGAGGAAACTGAGTTAGTGCATTGCACTATTATCAGTGTGTGGCTCAGACAGATGATGGATCATCAGTGTGCCAGAACTGAGTTAAGCCATAGAATGTCACCTTTGGGAGTTGGTTAATTTTCAAAAGCAAAAATAAATAAAATATGAAAGGCAAGGACTCCTATTCTTCATATCCAGCTGTGCTTCAGCTCTCTCCAGGGAGAAGGCACAGCTGTTGGACACGGAGATGTGTGGACTGGAGCATGGCGCGGTGAGAGTCACTGCTGGACACTGGTGTTGTGGACTGCTGGGTCCCACTGACTGCCCCCCAACCACACAGCTGGTAATGGTCTTAAAATATGGCCTTTTATCTTGTACCATTTAAAAAAAATACCCCAGTCTCTCTGTTCTGGGCATCTTCAGGTTACTGCTTTACAAATTGTGGGAAACCTGAGCAAAACGTCTTTGTTTGTTGGAAAAAAGTACCTAACAAAACTACTACTGGAAAATACCTACTTCGATTTTTAAAAATGTTCTACATTTTAGTCTTTAACTTTTTCTTCCCCTTGTGACTGCATTCTTTTAAACCAATATTCTACATGATGGGTTTACTGTCAGGAAATAGTAGAAATGTTTAAAAAAGGAGTTGTGAAAGATGAACTTAAAGCATTTCTTTCAAAGTTAAAAATCATCCAAACAGGGAAATTTTATTTCCCTCACTCATTTACTAATTACTCATTTCAATAAATTGTTTTGGAACAGTGAAGAAATCTTTTATTATTTGAGGAATTTACTAATTAAGTCAAATTCAGTAATAACTGAATATGGTTAGCTCTAAACATTTTTTCCTTCTGTATTTTTATATGTCTTTAATTATTCACAAAGCTGAACCATCCTCTCTATTTGTCAGCTGTCGGTGATACTTAGATGCCATCACAGAGGCTTCAGGCACTTTTTTCTCTCTTTAATCAAGCTATGCATGGTAACTTATTAGTGAATTATTTGCAGGCAAAACAAAACTGATCATATTAAACATGTATTGAGTGGGAAGGCATTACATATTTAAATAGAATATAAGGACAGGTAGGACATAAGATATGGTAGGATACAAATCTGCTATTTTAAATAAAGCAAGAGAATCTTTGCCCAAGCAAGGATCCACTTTTATGTGTGTTACATATTTAAGCTAAATCCCTAACAGACATGGTATCTAAAATCAATGGACACAGTTAAAACATTCATATTCCCACCTTGAGGTATCCCAGGTGTCTGATTTTTTTATTGTAACTAAAGGTGACTGGGCACACTTAGAAGTCCTTGTCTTTCAGATATTGCAGGCTCGGTGTTTAAAAACAGAAGCAGCAGGAAACCTCCTGCATCTGAAAACCTTGGCCAAGCAGTTATGCCTAACACATACTTATCTAAATCTGTATTTAATGTGAGTACTGAATTGTTCAATTTTTCAACCTCATTCATTTTTTAAAAGAAATGTTTTTAATTTGAATATTCCTGAAGTAGGTGGTTAGAGTACAGCCCTGGGCAGGAAGAAGAGTTACAAGGGGAGAGGTAGCCCAGGGCACTCATCTGTGGAGATAACAAACTGAAAGGCAGTCTCAAAATAATACTTTTCACCTCTACAGTGCCTTTAATCTGATAACAAAAAAGCGCTCTGCAGAGTCCATGCCCTTGCTGGGCTGCAGTCACTTCTGGCTATTCCTTTGAGAGGCTTTTTAGGTGCTGTCTGCCCTCAGAGCTGGTCTGTCTTAGCCTGGTACATCCCCAACAGCAGTTCTGTGCAAATCAGTGCATTGTTCAGAAACAGCAAATTGAAAAATAAACATTGCATAGGCATGAGCTTCATACTCACCAAACCAAGGCAGTCCAGAGTTATGGACACTGAAACAAACACCCTCAAAACCAAACCAAACCTGGAACAGAATTGTTTTAAGTGCTGCACAATACACAACTGCAGAACTAGACACAAACATGGACTACTTTGAGAACTTTTAGCAGGGGTAGAAAAGAGGTTTCTCTTGACTTGGTGAATTTCATTGCAAAAATATTTTTAAATCAGTCCTTAATCTTGCTACAGTGCTTTTTTAATTTTCTTTTTCTTTTTCTTTTAATTTTTTTCTTTGTCTTTTCTTCTTTTCCCTTGGTAATGTTTCCTTTCTGAAGACCATATAAAGCAGGACACAGCAATAGCATTTGCTTCTATGGCCTCTTGAGATGAATTATATTTAAATCCAGTTCTTCAAATATCTGGGGAATGATGAGCTTGTGTGCTGCATCCCTTTAGCCAGTTCTTTGCTGTTCTGAGGACTTCATGATTCACCATCACTGTAGAAAAGAAATGTGGAAAAGAAAAAAACACCAGCAGGAAATTACATGCAAGAGTATCTCTAGAGTTCATGAGAAGGTGTTACCAGAAGATAAATCTGTCACTTATGCAATGGATGAACTGATGCTGGCAGTGAGGGCTGCTTTGATTCCTGTCTGATGGTTCATGCCCAACACAGCCTTTCTCCTGCTCCCAGCTCTCTTTCCACAGCTGAAGATAACTTCTGAATTTTTGGTTTACATGTGGCCTCATAACAGATGCATTTTCTCTTTGCCCCACTGGTTTCTGCCCAAGTGGCTTTCTTCCTAGCATTCTCTTAATAATATTTGGCTCATGCGAATGTTAAAAAATGTGACCCCTGATACTGGCTGTTCAGAATTCAGTCAGCAGGGACAACAGCAGAGTTTTAAACCACCTGTGAAGCTAAAAGGGCCACTCATAATCTTAATGTTTTACATTTTTTCTTAAGTCTCTTGCCAAATTGAGGCACATTCACAGTACTTCTTTCTGTACTAACTTACCATCCATGCAAAACATTTCTCTATAAGGAGTCATCCTTTTTCAGACAGAAAGACTGTCTGAAAAGGACAGGAGTGTGCCCAGCAGCACCCAAGACAAACCAAACCTCTCAGGTGAGGGGGTGTAGGGGGATAATGCTTGTCCTCCCCTTCCTACAATGATCTATGCTGTGAAGGGGACAGACTGCAGTTATTTTTCTGGGACAGCAAAGGTCCCTGGAGCAGAGATTGGCCTCTCCCCCCTTGTGCTCCACAGATCATCAGCCCTTACCTGCTGGCCCTGCACAAACTGCCTGCTCCCTCCTGTATGCATAGGATGGGAGTCCTGGCCCAGGACAGCTGTGGGAGAGGGGGGACCTTGCAATTCTGTGCTCAGGCACAATCAGGATTCTAGCAGTACGTTTCAAAGGCAAAAGGTTTTAATTCAAATATATATATATTGAAAAGTGTATATAAATTTTGATAATGTGTATATACATATGTTTGTAACTTACCCTAGGATAGGTGACCTCCACCTATCAGGGATCCCAGGCTGTTGTGTCTTACCTCCTGTGCACAAATGTGCAGCCTTGATGCTCACGAGTACAAATTTTGCCATAATAATAGCTTTGTTTCATTTTATTTCTTAGTCTTTCACTGTTCCTGCTTAAAAGAGCTTCTGAAAATATGTATTTATCTGTATGTAATTCTCTTTCTGATATTATTCATCTAAGAATTTGGTTGGGAAAAGCAGCAGATCTTGGACTGATCAGGTTCAATTGCAAACAAATAGGATGCATTTTTTTTGTTTGTTTACCAAGAAATCCCGCCACTTCAAATATCTTTTCACATTGAAATTAAGCATATTTCAAAATTTCATGTGAAATGACATTTGAAGATGTAGGCCTGGGGTAAAGGAACATAGAAACATAGAACTCAACATAGAAATATTTTACCGCCACACAGTTCTGTTCTTCAAACTTCCAAAAATTTTTATATTAAAAATTCACTTGCTCTGAAGAGCAGTTTTGGAACAACCTTCCTTCTGAAAATGCCAAAGTGTCATTACTGAAATATTTTGTCTCATATGTTTTCAAGATTATATCAAAATCATTCACAGTTTAAGACATTTGGGTCTTGATGAACTCCCCGTCAGCACCTTTGTAAAGCAAGAAAACACCATCTCTATTCAGTGTACCCTCAAGATGTTTTCCATACTGAAATATCAAAAAAAAAAAAATCTAAAAAATAAACTACCCTAATTTTAGAAGAATTTTGCCCAAACAAAGCAGTCTTTCAGGATCTTAAATTGAATCTAATATTCTTGCACTTTGTATTCAACTAATACCCGTTGTCTGAGCAGCTCTGAATGTTTTAGAGATAAATCTCCTATTTTTATTTGCATTTGTTTGCCTTTCTACAGTTTAGGGGCATAAATATCTCTAATCCAGTCTGATGCTAAGATACCATTCACAAGAAAATTTGCTTAAATAATGTGTGTGCCTTTGCTCTGACTGAAGCATACTTATCTGAACAGGGTTGCATTTTTGTATCAAGGCTTAAGCCTCACTGTAGTGTTCTAAAATAACTCAGTTTTAGAGATGGGGAGCTTGAGGTAGGGTGTAGCCCAAAGATGCCTTTTGATAACCAGGAGCAAAACCCTCTTCTTTTGATGAGGTTAATGCAAATTCAGTACAAAAACACTCCTTCAGCAAGGATGGTAAAATGTCAGCTAAAGCTGGTAGGAGGCCATGATTTGTTTTTCCTTAATATGAATTGTTAAAGATTTGGAAAGTAAACTTGATTCTAAGGATGGTGTTGTGCCTAAAAAGCCTTTTTTACAGTAAGACTTCTGCCAGTGCTAGCCTATGGCTGAAGCACCCTTTGTTCTATACTCCCTGCAATAGTCAGTGGTATGCTCAGCAAATCTGCTTTTAGAGAACTGCTGTGCAGCTGCCTCTCCTTAACAATTTTCCCCGCTCTGAGTTATCATTTAGCAGCAGGAAGGGAAGACCCAGATGGCTAACAAATCCAGGATCTTTTCCAGTTGCTAAGGGTAAAATTAATGTGCTTGCATCTGGAACCTAGGATCTAAGCCTTTTTTTTTCAAACAAAACTGAACTAAAACCAACAACGATGTTTTCACTTACAGTAGATGTAAAAAGAAACCTATTATAAACAAATGGCTGTAGTGGACAAGCCCTATCCAAAGATTCTCTGATACTGGAGCAACTGAGCTGCAAACTCAGCAGTAGTGGTGATTTAACATTCCTATTTCACTCCTGAAAGGAAATTCCAAAAAGAAAATTGGAATATTATGACAGTCTACAGCAGGAGGTGCATATTCAGTGAAATTATCTGATGCCATGGGAAGCAGAATACCTAGGTCCTCTCCCTGCTTCTGTCCTTGCCTGATTGCATCACTGTTTCCCTTCACCAGGGATTTCTTGGCACACAGGATGGCTTGTTATCATAACCTGGCACAGAGAGGCTGCTCTGCCCACTCCTCAAAATGCAGCTGCAACACAAGGGTGCAGGCAAGGGCAATGTACAGCCTCTTGTTTCCAGCTGGAAACAAGAACCAGAATTTTTAATCAGGGAAAATTGTGAGGGGTTTGGGAGTTCTGGCCAAAATCCTGAGGAAACCAACCAGAAAGAGTTTAAGTTTACAAGCTGTCAGGATTGCAGTTTTGCATCCCACTGAGATCAACTAGTGCCAGCTCTGGGGGAGTGCTGCAAGGGGGCACTGGGAAGATCCTTCATGTTTTCCATTCTCATTTTTTTCTTGGAGTCAGACAAGTCCCTGTCTGTTAGGTCACAGCTCCAGCCAAAACATCGGGCAGTGGTTCCCAAGAACCTATAGACACCAGGTGGCAGAGGGGAACTGGGTGCCTTCGGTGAGAAGTGCCAAGGAAGCTATGCTGAATGCTTGTATTAACACCTTGGGAAACTGTGATTGAAGTCTGATCAGTGAATGAAACTCCATCTGTGCCATCTGGTTGTCTGTCTTGCACCACTTTACAACTATAAGATTATTTAGCAGTGCAGTTTACAGGAAGAGACCGATTTACGAAGAAGAGTGTCAAACCTTTAGTTTAAATTGAAGTCAACGTTTCTATATTTAAAAGTTACGTGGATCAAAGAATAATTCTATAATTACATACAAAAAAATAAATTATTTTAGAATGACATTGACCATATTTTTTCAAATAATATAATGAATTAAAGTACCTTGGGTTGGCAATTGATTCTTTTTCTTCTTCTCTTACAGTAGGCAAACACTCACAGTCACCTGGAAAAGGGTAAGAAACAAGACTATAGTTACTCTTGGCAGTTGTTCTATATTTATTTCAAAAATGCATCAACTTTTATCATGCAGTCACTCTAGAATATAGATCTGCAGATGCACATCTGCACCCTTTTATCTGCATGATCCCCATAGCATAAATCTTACACTTCCTTCCCTTTGATAGGTGTTGCCACAATTTATTTGTTATATATTCCAGTTCTTTATGTACACCTATACCAATGAGCTACTTATAAGGACTGTCTCCTAAACACTGCCACGGGCAGAGTTGTATGCTAATCTTCCACTGCTGACAGTTGCACCTATGCTTTATAGTCTAGCTGGGAATTTGGGCCTGGAGTTTAGGGAACACTGACGAGTGTACACACACACGCACAAAAGTATGTAAAATATTTGCTCCCTTCTCTCCACAGAATTTTAAAATATATTTTATACCATTTTTTCCCCCATGTAGTACACTTAATTCCACTACTGCCACTTAGCACGTGTTTTCTACTAGAGCTTACAGACTGCGAAGGTCAAACCTCAACAAGTGGAGCACTGTGCTAACGCAAAGAAATGCTCCAAAGAGCTTTATGTCCTGAAAAAGAAAGCATGCCTAGTAGGTCAGGCAAATGAGCCATTTGGATAGAAGGCAAGAGACCAGGAATGAAAAAAAATATCAGTGTTGCAGCATTTCCTAGCCAGTGAAAAGCTGTTCATGGTTCAAAATCAGGCCTTGGTTAACTCATGGATTACCAAAGACCTGCATATTTGGAGGTGAACCTGGAAGGATAATGCAGACCCCTTAGAGGTTCTGACTGGGGAATTTACCTGGGAGAAAAATGGGAGGAAAAATGCAAGGTACTTTTAAGTAAGTTAGAAGACAGCTGAAGATGCTGCTGCTGGTAGTTACTGCATGTTCTAATTGCTGCATGGGCTTGCAAGGGAGGGGAAGGGCATATTCATAGATTCCTGGCAGCATTTTAAATAAATGGTGATCTGAACTATGAGCAAATGCGTATTTCTTCTACAATACCTCAATGTGGAGCACAAAAGTGTAGAAAAACTGGAGACTGAAAGGATTAGATGCTTCAGAGAAGCTAGTATCTAGCGTTAAAATATGTATTTAAAAATGTAAATAACACTCAGAGCTATAAGTGTGTTTAATAGAAATGTCTGCTGGAAACTGAAAACATTTATGAGATTCTATCACATATTAAAAATAAACTCCCACACAAACTAAAATACTCCTCTGAAAAAATCTACTCCAGTTATTTTAGTAGGAGGGAGTAAAGAGCACAACTAAAAATGTTGTAGTAAAAGCAGTGATACGCATAAAAAACACCTTCCATTGATTTCCTATGCCTGGGATTTATGTCAGCGGGCAAGAGAGGGAGGATGGAGTACAGGGGTTATCGTGTACCATTTCTGTTCATGCTGTTCATCCATTTATCAAGCTCTTCCATTTCTATCTCCATAACAGAGGGTGTGTCTTCTTCAAAAATAGGACTTGAGAAAAGAGAGGAGGGAAAAAGCATTACACAAAATGCTTAATGCAAACAATTTAAAATGTAGTGATTTTGTATGACTTTCCTGTAATTCCAAACACATGTATAAACTATGGTAAGCCATCCTAACCCTGTAATCTGAGATGTCAGCCCGATGGGTGTGAACCAAGGGGCCACGAACAGATGCGAGGGAGCGGCACTGAGATGCCAGTCCTGGGCAGAGGCAGGGCCAGCTGAGACATAACACAAAGAGGGACTCAGATTGTGCAGCCAGAGACATGCCAGAGCACAGGATCACTGCAGCTTCTTGAAAACTGTCTCTGCTGTAAATAGAAAACTAAAAAAAAACCAAGTTTGTCCCTGCCTTCCTGGAACACATGACAGAAGTACCATTGCTCCAGTGTTAAAAGCTGAAGGCCTAAAGTTTCATCATAGCTGTGACTGACATTTGAAGTGACTTCAAAGGAAAGGTCATGAGGGCTGCATTTATTTAAATGCCTCTGCTTAGCTTCCTTTTGCTTATCATTCCAGCAGTCATATGATAGAAAATATTATTTTTAGCCAAAAAACCCCTTTTTTTTTCCTCATAGAGCCAATTTGTGAACTTTCAGCATTCATTAGCAAGATGCAGGTCAATACAAGGTAACAATAACAATTATGACTCTGATAAGAGCCACACAGCTTCTGTCTTGTTTTCCACGCATCTAAGTCATTGCTCATGTGGCAGCCAGGCAAGATTTTCTGCCTCACCTCTGAGTAAGAAGATAAACTTGAAAAACAGGGGAGCAAGACACAGAGCTTATTCTGAAGAGCAAAGGCCCATAATGAGCCTGGGAACTGATCCCCTTTGCTCATGGGGCACCTTGTACCTCTTGTGGCTGATGGAACAGGAGGTGCCTAAGAGCAGGCTCAGCGAGGACTGTGGGTTGTGAGTGTCTGTGGGGCAGCCCTTGCCTCAGTCACCACCAACTCTTGTCTCCTGCTCTAGTCTTACACTTCAGCCATGTACTGAAGTTACACTTTATCCACCTGTTGAGATTGCTGATTCAATGAATGGCAAAAAGTAAAGGTGTTTAGTGTACAGCTAAATTAAAAGAGGCAGTGAAGGAGACAAAGGATAGAGTAAAAGAAAATTTTTAAAAGAACAATATTAATAAAAATTACCTTTTTACATTTTCACTTCCCAGCTCATCTGGAAAAGAAGAAAGTTGGTGTTCATTGTTCTGCGTGATATTTACCTATTGTATTTACAGGGTCCAGACTACATGCAAGCCTTGAATAGGGTCAAGGGTTGCATTTTCAAAGGGCATGAAAACTAAATTGCAGATGAAAGGCAAAACATCCTATCCTGTTTGCAATTTTTGTTTTGAATCTAAAAGCATTTCATTATTAGCTCAGTTGTGATGGGAGAAAGCCCAGTGTTGGTATTGCAGTGGGCAGGATAGGGCAGATGCACACTTCCTGCAGCAAAACAGATGTACTGAGGGAAACGGTATCCTGAAAAGGAACCACTTCTGCTAAAAAAATGTTTACTGGAAGCATTGGACATTTTGCTATAGATTACGCTTGGGCAATTCAGCTCTGTCTGGAGACTCTGGGAGCCGCTCACGGGGAGAAGGGTGGCGGCGAGCTGGACTGCATGGCAGATTAGATCTCAGCTAGGCAAATGAAGCTGAACTGGCCAGATGTCAAAAGGGATCCAATCTACACATGACTCCAAGACAAAGTGAAAAATGGGGGGGAGAAATGGTGTCACAGGCATAATTCTGATAAATGTCTTCACCTCCAGGAATCAAGTGACTGAAAAACCTGTCCTAAATCACCTTCTTTTTAATCACTGTTGCCAGTGGGTGATACCTCCCAGTTGTTCCAGCACATTCCCAGACTGCAGAGCCACCACAGAGCCATCTGCCCCTGCCTTGAGGATGCTCAAAATCCCAGGCTGGTACAGGGCATGAGATTGTGTTCCTGGATTGTGTTCCTGAAAGGCATCACATTTTCTAACCCTCTGAAGTGCGTACTTGCATTTCAATCATCCAGAAATAGACAGGCAACTGGGTTCCTGACTGCAAATTTGTAGTTTATTAGAGGGAAACCCTAATATAAGAGTGATCAGGCAAATGCAACCTAGAAGAGCCCTGAAAACTTGAGTTAAAAATTATGTTGAATGTGTTGCACTGTCTGCAAGTTGATGAGCTGAGAGCTGCACTCTGACCATGCAGAGACACTTATACAACCACCTCAGAATTCCTCTTACCAACTATGTGGTTTTAATATGACACCTCAGTTTGTTCTCCTGTGGCTTGACACTCCAACTAATTCCTTTGTTAACAGATCACAGCACCTTCCTGAGGCATTGCTCCCCCTGCTGCAGCACCCAGGCAGTCTGACCTAGCTCATTTGCTGTGATGTCTTCATAGCAGCCTCCGCCCTATGGAATCAGGATTCCTAAAAATTGTTCCTTAGAATAATTTCTCTTGTTCTTATTTTATTGATGCTCCAAGCAGCTTTACCTTGAGGATTCTATGGGCAGTATAAGCATTACTTTCACCTTGCCTAAAGTTGTTAAGCATAAAGACAGAACAAGCACTTGCAGCCACAGTTACATCCCTGAGCATTCTCAGCATTTCGAGGAGCCAGAGATTGGTGCCAGGGCTGCCATGGGTGTGGCAGCATGAGCAGGAGGTGCCCAGAAGCAGAAGTAGCTCCTGCCCAAGGAGAGGTGTGTGACCAGGTACTGCTGGCTGTGGAGGATCCCTCTCTCACTTGTCAGACATGCAACTACAGTCTCAGAAGAGAACCCTAAACATGGCATCCCATGCCTCAAAATAATGTTCTGGTAATGTTGAACACATCCTAGCAACAGTCATTTGATGCACAAGACAAATTTACCTTGTTTAGACTTCTTCCTTTTATGATGCATTACAAAAAATGTGACCAACAAAATTAGCAGGACCAGCAGCACCGCAGGGACAACATATATCAAGATAGACTGTTCTGCTGCTTCTAGACTGTCCTCATCTTTTACAGCATTCAGTTCAGTACTTGGAGAACTCTGTGCTTCAAAGCTGCTTTCAGTAGTGCTTGCAGTTACAAGTACTGGCTCGTGGTCATCCACGGTTGAAGGACCCGTAGCAGGAAGATATGTTGCTGTAAAAGTGGGTAATGTCATCGATCCATCTCCTGATCCATCATTTCCAGGGTCTGTCAAATATATGAAGACAACTTAACATTTTAAGGGTTTCTTTAGTATTATCAGTGAGTCACAGTGCACAGCTTTAGTATTTACTTCCCATTTGATGTATTAAAAAACCCCAGTAGATGCCCCATGCACACAGATTTGAAGTCATGGGCATCAGATGTAAAATTAGATCTCAACTTTGTCACAAAATCTTACCAGTCATCACCATGTTCATCAGCTGACTTTTACTGAGACACATCAGCATGTGTCATCTGTCTGCACACAGCTGCCTTGCACAAACAGACTTCTTTTCCTGCAGGTTGGCATCCGGTCTTGCTCGCATATGAAATTATTCTGCTTCTCAGCAAACCACACCAGCCTGTTTTGCTTCTCAGTCTTGGCACATATATCCTTCCCCTTACCCAAGGAGTTAGATATTGCCTTCAGGGACACCATTATTCCTGGTTCACCAATTCCTTTGGTTCACTTCTCTCTCTGTTTCTATGCCTTTCTCAACTTTGTTAATTTCTCTCACTGTGGAAAACAGAATTGGTTGAAAGGAAGTCTGAAGGATACAAAAGCTGCTGACTTCCACTTCTGAGCGGACTAGAAGAGGAGGTAGTAACACAGGAACCTTAGTGCATACAGGTCCAATTAACTGTTCCTTTGACTGATTCTACAGGCTGGCTGAAGGAGTGTGTGTCAAAGCATCAGTGCTGGATATTCCCCCTAAGTGCTAAGACTGGGGGTTTTGAACTTTGGTCTCAGTTCTGGTTTCATTTATCATGCATTTTGCAAAAAAAGTGGCTAAAATTGTCTGTGTTGGTAATAGTGAAACAAGTGCTTTTTGTGTGTTTAGGTAAGAGTCTGTTGACTGTCACAGAGTTTAAAAGCTTTAAAGAAGTACAGCAAATTGTGGGCTGATACTGTATTCTGTACTGATGCCAAAAATCCTATTGTAGCCAAAGGTGCAAGAATCAGTCTTTAGACAAATTACAACCGCAAAATAATTTTCTTGGCATGAAATTAAATTATGGGGTTTTTTATGCCTATCTGCCCTTTCAGATACAATGCCGGCATGGTGCACATCTCATTTTTATGCAATAAAGCAGGATGGGATTTCTTGACTTTTGCAATTACACATTTCTCCTCATTCTTGTAAAGCGCTGGGCAGCCAGAGTTTCCACTAGAGTTAGCAAGAGCTTAAGGTTTTCAGCACCTCAGTGCTAGCATTTCTAATCTCACAGGACGGGAACCAAAAGTACTTAGCATTTAAAATGTTTTTGTAAACACATTAGTCTTCATAATGGCCCTGAGAGATGAGCAGTTATCATCTCCATTTTACAAATGAGAAATCAGAAGGACAGAGATGCTGTCCTTCCCAGGGATGCCAAGTGGGATAGAAAAACTGGGATTAGAGCGCTATCTCTTGCTTAATCCACTCTGCAGCATCTCCTCTCCCACCAGATTTGTGTCAAAGAGGAGATGAGTATTTCATGAGACTGTATTCAAGGAAACCCAATTTCAGATGAATAAAATTCTTTGAGTGTGACAGCAGTGTTTTATCTAGATTTTTATGCTGCACGTGTCACACAGGCATCTGATTGTTTCATCCTTTTCTAAAAACCAGGAAAGAGTTTGAATACTTAATGTAATACTGTGAAGGTCACCAGACTCCTGCACCACAATAGGACAATGAAAATGATAGCTCTTCTGTGGCAAAGCACTTTGTATCAACAGTCTCTCTGTCTCTTCTGTATTTAGTATTTCAGTCAAGAGCAAAACACTATCTCTTGCCCCTCTTGGAGGTAACGACCCCCTTAGGTGTGTGCTGCTCCACCTGATCCCGTGACCTGCTGGCTGTCCTTCATCTTATCACAGAGGACAGGAGGGAGAGCTCCTCTCCCTTATTAATTTGGCCATTTGACTTTTCTTTTCCAAGGCAGTTTGCAGTTCCCAGTGCCTGCAGCCACTCCATTTCGATTGCTGTTGTGCAGAGCAACGAGGCAGCAGGAGAGACGTGTGTGCTGCAGACTGTGACGTGATGGACTGTGCCACAGGCAGAGCTGATGGCCCACCGCAGCCGCACTGAACCTCTGCCGTGACCTTCCTTCCTTTTCCTCCTCCAGCCATTGCCCTTGAAACCCATCGCCTGCCACATGTGATATATGGAGAGGGACAAGGCTGTTGCTTAAAATAGGGAAAGGGTGTGGAGAAAATACCTTGCTTTTCATTTATTTGTAGAGCTGAAATGGATTTTTCAAATGTCTAAAGCACAGTGTGGCTTTAAAGCAAAGCAGTCACACCTCATTAACTGCAGTGATAAACTTTCAGCTGAAGAGTATACTGTGCTTGATTTCCGAGAGAGATTTTTCCAGTATTTCTGCCACTTTGCCTAGTTTTGAACTATGAGGCAGACTTCAAATCATTTGTCTCTGTGTGAAATAGAATTACCTTTTCTAGTCTCTAGGAAAAGAAAATAACAAATCACAGGGAATGACCTTGCTGCCACATATTTTTTTCACTTCGCATAATTCCAGGGACAAAACAGCATCTCTCTGGGACCACCATTTTCTCTTACAGAGATCTTTTCTCCGAGTGAATTAAATACATCTTTCAGCAGAAGGGCAGCCAATCGCACAATGTCCTTGAAAGGATATTGCTCTTATTTCCTGCATTTTACCTGCTGCCTCGACACATCAAGCTCCCCCATCACCTCTAAGGAACAGAGCTCAGCCTCAAGGGATGCCTCACCTGTCACCCAGTTCTCACTCTCAGGCCAACCACGCATCACCCTTTTTACATAGCAGGAAAGCAAAACCTGCACCTGGGTTGGCCCAATGGTTGCATCAGGGAAGGATTTGTGCCTCCAGTCCAGCAGGGACAGTCGGGCTCAGGCCTCCCAGTGCAGCTGTATCCCCTGCCTCAGCCCCCTGCCCAGGCCACATGAGACACACATGGCTGACCTCAAGATAGATGCTGTTTTTCATGGTGTTTCAATTTAAAGTGCTCAAAATGGCAAGTGGGCTGTGTTGCAGCTGGCCCAGGTGTCTGTTTGGTGAATGAAAGCTGGGTATTAGAAGGTTTGGAGCAGAGCAGAAGAACATCTGAAAACTGGAGATTTTGTGAAGTGCTGTTCAAACATTTTCTCCACACCGGATCTGCAGCGATAATTCATACCAGGAACTGTCTTGTCAGCTGTTCTGGGGTTTCATCTTGCAGACATGTACTAGCTCCCAACAAATGGCAACTTACAACAATACAGCATGACATTCAGGATGGAAAAGCATGGCCAGTGGAGTGTAACGAAGAGCAAGTCACATGTGACCATATAGATATCTCCTTGACTTTGCAAAGCCTGTGCCCTTTCTCTTGTTGAGCTCAGCCTCATGCTGTTGGCTACATTGCAACATCCATACTCATCCCTCTGCACTTCTTGCCCAAGAAGCAAATGCTCATACAACAACCGCATGGGCTTCACCTTTGTCAGGACCGCCCAGGGCATGAGTGCTGGAGAGTTCTTCCTGTGTTAAGTGGAAGTGGATGTGGATGGGAACACACCACAGCTTCACCCCAGCCTGTATTACCACTTCCATGCTTTCAAGAGAAGAAGGGAGAGGGGCTGGCATGCAGCTGCATCCCACCCTGATGGGAAGGCGGGCACAGCTGGAACTGGAAGCTAAGAAGCTGGAGCTGGAAGTCAGGAAGTTCTCAGGATTCCACAATTGAAGTATTAAAGAATCTGGAACTCAAGGGACCAAAATACTTGAGCAAGCATTAGCAGCATATCATAAAAGGTTCAATTAACAATTCTTACAAATTGTGAAAAAGCTATATCCCTGTACACAAATACCATGCTATAAGGTATTACTTAATACTTTTTACTTTAAAAAATGCTTGGAACATTGATAGATTCTGCTTGAGTTTTGGAGGTGCTCCCAAACCTGCTTTTCATAGGAAACAGAGGTAATTGAATATACGAAGCGGCTTTACAGATTGGAGTCCAAAAAATTATGTCTCAATCAAAGAACATTTCTGTTGTTGCAGCATTTCTACCTCAGGTTTGTGCTGCAGCACTCAGAGGTGGTGATATAGGCTTCCTCATGAAGTAAGCAGGCAAACAGGTTTCTGAATTCACTTGGATGCGAGGCAAAGGAAAACAGCAAAAGAAAATAGTTGGCAGCCAGCACATTCAGTTTTGAGTAGAACCATCAGTCTTTCTGCTGCCTTGCAATCAGACTCAAGGACTGGGCTCTCTCAAGGGATTTTTTCAAATCACATTATAGTGCCTACTGACAGAAGAAAAAGTAATGAAATAGAGAAAAAGAAAGAGCTATGTCGGTGGGATAGCCAGGCTTACAAGTTTGAAAGGAAAACTTTTATTTCTCTAAACTTTCCTATACGGTATAAAAATGCAGTGAAAGAAAGGCTCATGAGAAGGTGACAGAACAAGAAAAGGCTATAAAGCTGGAATAAAGTTACCATATTCTATATCACTCTGTTCCATACATGTATTCTGTTGGTGGTGTAGTCATACCACTCCACATGGTCTATATGATCCTCTCATGTACTGCTTGGCTTATCCCTGCTCTGTTCCTCTCTCTACATTTCAGGTTGCTGCAAGAGCTGCTCCTTGCCGTGGCCAGGGCTTGCCCAGCTGCCTGCTGTGGCAGGTCTTGCCTGTCAGTCTGGCTGGAAGAGGAATCCTCAAAAGCCTGCAGGCTAGCTGTTGGGAGCACACAATCTTCTGGTGAGGGAGCACAAGCATTTCAGGGTGGCTAATCTGTAGACAAGATCCTATTAAAACGAGGTGCTTAGAAAGCGTTATCTAGGTATAGCCTGAAAGAGGAAGCAACAGTTTAAGCTCATTTACACAAGATGGAAACTACTTTTCCTCACTGTCTTTCTATCTAGCTGAAGTGCTGTATTAACAGGCAGTGTGTAAACTATTGTGAACCTGTAGTCTCATTGCTCACCCCAAGTACTACAGGCTTTGCAGACCAATTTATGCATTTAGTTGCTTCTGCTTATTCTTCTGGCCTTCTAGCTCTGCATCTGTGATATTTGTGCGACCTCACTGTGATGCAAATCTCTCAATACTCCTTGCTCTCAGGAGGACCATGAAATTAAAGATTCAAAAGCTCCAGAGGCTTTCCAGCTATCATCAAATCTCTTGAGGGAAAAGAGACTGGTATAGCTGACTGAAAATTAGTATACAATCTTGCTGATGTAAATGGGAGATTTTCTGAAATGTCCCTGAAGCAGCTGAATAAAACAGTGAATGTGTGTGTGGCTAAAATGGAGGAACAGTAGTAAGTATGTAGAAGTTGATGTGTTCAGTAGAAAGAATTTTTCATCTGCTTTTTAGGGCACTACACTTTGGAAAGAGGAAATGTAGCAAATCCTCATTTCTTTTATTGTTGCTTTGCTAGAAAATTTTAACAGGTTCAAACCCATTCTCAGTTCATTACTTGAGGGGGCAACAGGTCAAAACTATTGCTCCCTTAGAGACCTTGGCTTTGCAGGGGAGGCAATCTAAGACACTTGTCTGCCAAGGAGAGTCACTGCCTGTGCTCGTGGTACAAGCCGCTGAATATCTGGGTCTTTGGTAGCAGTGTTTCTTTGAATGAAAATTCAAAACAATAGCACAGAGACACAGACAAAATAAAACACTACCTGCAACGACCCCAGCTCTTCCACTTGGCGATCTTATATGTTTTGCTGCTTCTCTCCCTCACACATTTTCTTGCTCCCCATGTCAGACCACTTATACTGCAATTTCCCACACGTTTCACCAAACACAGTGGGAGATGGCCTAGCCTGGGAAATGACTTAAGGGTCAGAGCATATAAGCTACAGTAAGGGTCTTAATGCTTGTTACTAAGATCAGCACACACACCTAGGCAGGTCTTCAGGGCTGCTGCAAGGCTGAGCAGTGAGTACACTCCCCTACAGTAGAGATGGTGCCCTACACTGTTACCTGTAGGGCTTCCTGACTGCATCAAAGCGAGGGCAAGGGAACTGGTGCAAACCCCAATCTCCCCTCAGTGTGGAGCTGGGGGAAGGCCAGCACCCTGGGACCTCAGGAATGCTCTGGATTAGAGCTACTGGATTAGAGTGATTGTAGCATCACAGGGAGAAAACCATCCACAAATCATAATCCAAATGGCAAGGCTAGGCTTTTACAAGGTTCTGGCATGGTATGGGAACAGGACTTATAAAGACTTTCATCCATCTGTGCTGCAAGCTTTAATCATACTCTGCCTATTTGGTAAATGGTCTCTAGACAATAGACAACTTAAAAGGTGAAGACTGTGTCTGGCAAAAGGTGAAAAAGCTCTTTTAAAGCCCTGCCCTGTTGATCTGTGAGCAAGAAAGGGTGAGAGCAAAGGATCTCCCTGGGAGGCTGCTCTCAGTGGAGGGATTCCTGACCCACCAGTGCCTGTGGGGTACGTAAACCCTACATAAACTTTCCCCCCCACCAGTTTAATTTCCCCCCCAAGGCTCAAGTTCTCAACTTCCCTGTCCCACCCTTGAAGTCAGAGTAAGCCCCCAGGTACATTTTGGGGCTAGTTGGAAGTTGAGAACTTCAAGTTTTTGACTTGCCAGGCAAAAACTGTCTTTGTGTGGGGAGCAAATGTGGGTGCTCTCCTCTCCTTCCCCTGTGACTGTGGATTGGCTCCATAGAGCTGAAAGGGCTTGGGGAAGGCTGCGGCAGGACTGACTCACTCCCAGAGAGGAACTATCCTGAAATCAACCAGAACTGAAAGGTGGACCTACTGGTAGGAAGTGGGGAATGTGGGGACTGTCATGCACCTGGTGTGTGACATCTGCCTGGCACTTCCTGCAGCCCCTAATGCCCATTGCAGAGAAGGGCAGGGGGCACCCAGTCATGAGCTGAGGGGCCCCGGGCTGAGGCGTCCCCTCCCATGGGGATGTGGTGATGAAATAGTAGCCCTCAGTATCTTGTACACGAGCTGGAGAAGCATAAGCCTGATCACTCTGCTCTGCCCATGGTAGGAGTTTGGTTCCTCTGACTGCTTTGATTCTGAGCTACACTCAATGCTTGCAGTCTATTTTCTTAACGTGTCTGCAATGCAGCAGGGCTGTAGTAACACAGCCAAACCCAAACCATTTTGTACCTCACTTAGCTCGCTCGTACAGTTAAGCAAGTCTCCCAGGTGCAAGCAGCTCAGCAGAGCGCCAGGAGCCTGCAGCCCAGCTCTACACTCTGCTTATAGTAAGTATTGTTTTTCAGGGAAGAAGCACTCACACCAAAACATCGATCCCAACAGTGCATTTTAGGACATTAAGAGAAGTCCAGTGATATCTGAGAGTGACCATCTTCTATCCCTGCTTTCTGTAGAGCTCCTGCTCGCTACAGCAGCACAGAGGCAGCAAACACTTCTAGTCCTTACCAAGGCACTTTGGCAGAGATTTGTCTGACATGGAAAGGCTTACAAGCACCACCTCGGCAAGGTTTCACTACAAGAGACACCTGTCACTTTCAATCGCTGGCTGCCAAAATACCAGTGGAACCAATACCCCCTGCAAACAGGCGAGAGCCTCTGCAACCACAACACAGTGCCTCAGCATTTTGTCACAAGCCGCTTTGCCACTCATGGTTCTTCTCTTCAGAGGGTCAGAACCTAAGCCCGTGGTGCCGGCCACTTTGTTCTGCAGCTGAGAGTTCAAAATATTTGTCTCCGGAACCGGCTGTTCCTTTGTTAAACTAGTTCCAGTGCACCGGGACTGCGGAAATCGGTAGTCACCTTTTGAATGGAAGCAGTGCTTTGCCTTTAACTTTGCTATTAAATGCTGATGGTGTGGGTGTGGGGTTTAAAAAGTTTTAAAAAAACCCCTAAAATTAGAAGTAAAACGCCTGATGGGTCAACATGGAAACTCTGGTTCTCTACACACCTGCAATTTAGGAAGTGCAGGAATTGTAGGATTTGTTTGCTGCTGTTCGGGGATAGGTCTAAGGGAGAAAAAGTCAAAGCTCTGAAAAAAAAGAGGCAACTGAAAACAGAGAAGGTAAACACAGCAAAAAGCAGCAGAGAGCAAGTCCCCACAGATCTCCCCGGGCTCAGTTTGGAGGGTGTTGCCCTCCAACTTGGTCCCATTGCTGCAGGCAAGACACGCGGTCCCACCTCGGCGGGCGAAAGGCGCTTTCTTACTCACCAGTGCCGGCAGCTCCCGCGGCCAGCGCCAGAGCAGAGAGCAGGGTGGTGAGCCCGGGGCTCCGCATGCTGCCCCGGCCGCGCTCCCACCCGAGGGGCACTCCGGCAGGCTCCCTGCTGCACCCGAACATCTACATTTCCTGCTTCCTGCCGGGGAGCATCTGAGCTGCATTTCTGCAGGAGATGGACTCTCTTTGATGGGTTTTAGGAAGTGATGTAATTCCGTCTGGGCCTGTCAAGCGAGCAATGATTGCAAAAGAAAGAAGAAGAAAAAAAANACTTGGCTGAAGCACCTTTATGCTGTAGGTGAGAGAGCTCCCGCTCTCTTCCTCTCCTTTCACTCCTGACTTATTACCTTTTATCTTCATCTACACACAGTGCCACAGATCATACAAATACAAATCAGACACAAAACTTCATATATGTATGTTAGCAGGAAGGTTTCACATCACTTTTCACGGTGGTTAAGCAAGAAAATTTCAGTAGTGCCTCCCCACCTGCCTTGGTTTTCAATCTGTAGTTCTCCCCACATCGAGGTGGGAGACTGCATGCATTTACAGACCCAAAAGACAACCCCCAAGTGGGCTGTCTTCAGCAAATGGGATGAATGGCTGGCTCTCTTAGGAGCCTGTAACTGAGTATTCTGGGCTGGTTTGTTCAGAGGAAGAGAAAAGGGCAGAAAACCACATCATTTTTTGTTATGAGCAGGTGGTTTAGTGAGAAAGTGCTGTAACACCAGTGAGATGATGGCTGCAGATGACAGGGGACAGCAGGTTTCAATCTCCACCAGGATGCTGGGCCTGGTAAAGGGGCCCACTATGTCATGGTTGATTGAAGTGGCAAGGGGAAGGTAATCCTGCCTCCTTTCCTGACTCCTCTTTATTTTCACTCCCCCTTGGCAGTCTCTGGATGTGCAGACCTTGGCTGTTACACCTCCCAAATGCTTCCCTGTCCTCTGTTCCCACCACCCTATCACTATCCACTCAGAAACATGTAAGAGCTGGGCAGGGGCTTCTACACATTTCCTGTTGGGTGATGCTCTGTGGGTGAGAGCAGTGGAGAACTTAAAAATTAAACCAGGCATTTTCAATCTTCTTGCTGTACAGGGTGAGCCTAGCCAGAGCTCAGGATTTGGACCTGGATCTAAACCATACATGTACCCAAGCAGGGAGAGTGGTCAGACCATAGATTTTGATTGTTCCACTGTAGAAATAAGTGCTAGGTCTAAAATTAATCCCTCTGAGTTGAGAAGAGTCTGCACTCCAGATTTTATTCTGGAGCGTCCCAGGTTAGAGCCATTTTAGGTACTTGCATAAAATTTTCCAGTACTAATCTAAGGAAGGAGGGTTGAATGGTGACTATGTAGGAGCTTCATAGTACTTCCCTTAGACACGAGTCTATCAAAATCTGATTTCTGGTCAGAATTTCTTGAGTTCTGGAACTTGTCAAAGCTGGTGAATCTTTCTGTTCAGATTGGTGGGAATTGATCAATTGCTGCTCTGTTTCTCCAGCTAATATTTTTTCTTAACACACTGAAGCTTTTATAGGTCATCAGTTATAGGCTGTTTAGCTTGAGTAGCTGAGAAATAGGTCAGTGATTCATTTAATGACCAGCTTGTTGATAGATTTAAGCCACTTGAATGATATAATTAACTAAAAAACTGAACCGGTTGCTTAGTATTGGCAATGTGTGTTCATAAACTTCATAAAATAGTGGGAGGGAAAAGCAAAGCTGCAGCATTTGCACCTATAAGTAGATAAAGAGGAGGTCTGAATTTTGAAACCAGTATGCTGACCAACTAATCAAATATTTCTGGGAGATATTCTTTAATATGATGTCATAGTCATACACAATAACACATCAGACAGAAGTGTCAGAGGTGAGATTTACCAATACTTTTAAGATTTTTCCATTAAAAAATGACAGAAACTCCAAGGATTAGTAATAGTGTCTAATTACATTGACTGTTTGAATGATGGACCTCCAGAAATTGAGGCTACCCATCTGTGCTCAGAGGTGATTTTGTCTAGTCTGGCAATAGGAATACTGATAATGGCCTGGTAGCCAGCACAGGCTGGCTGTGTTTTCAGGAGCAGACTCTCAGATCCCAAGGCTCTCACTATTGTCTGTCCTCAGCTTTCCTTGAATTTTAGTCAACAGCAGACAAAGTCTTACTATTTAACAGTATTTTCGTTGCTTTAACGTACAGAAAAGATGTGCCATACTCCTTTCCTTTTCTTCCCCATCTCCTTCCCAACCTTGCCACTCTAATAACACATGTGCTGCAAACATGTTCTTCTGATTTATCCCTGCATATTATTGCCCTGCATATTTGTGGTTTTGCCCCATTCTGTAGACTCAGCCCAGCTCACTCATCCACTATGACAACATAAACCTAGACAGAAAAGCAGGAAGGGAAAACAAGAAAGGATTTGTGTTTGGTTTGTATCTTTGCTGCATTTTTACTCCCTATTTCTAATGTAGAGAACTATATACTTTTCTCTTTTCCCTTTCAGTCTTTCTATGAAGGTT
Source organism: Cisticola juncidis (assembly GCA_013400215.1). Classification (NCBI taxonomy): domain Eukaryota; kingdom Metazoa; phylum Chordata; class Aves; order Passeriformes; family Cisticolidae; genus Cisticola; species Cisticola juncidis. Next base: position 581,934 of record VXBR01010508.1, read on the forward strand.
TTATCATTCCCCTCAAGTTCCCATCAAATATTATTGACAGATGTTTGGCTAACAACTCATCACTGCCTCTTGAAAGCAAGATAGCCATCTACTGCTGTGTACACAAGTATGATTTCTAAGGCAAATAAAAGTACAGGAAATGTGACTCTTGGCCACAGTACCTTTTAATTAAGATTTTTAAGGCATACCAAGGTGATATGACATTTGACTATTCTAATTTTTAGAAAAAATTATAGAGAAGGAAGAATGAGGTGTTTTGGATGTTGGCAAATCAGACTCTCAAGCAAGGGCAGTTACCTTGGTCCATCCCCGACAGCATTGGGATCGTGCTTCCCTGAAGTACTCCCAGCAGGCTCCCTTTTGCCTGCCTGGGAAGCAAGGTTGGTTCCTTTGCCTTGGCTGCTGTCTTCAGCCTCACATGTCTCTCTTCATAGTTGAAATACAGAAACCAAAAGCTGTAGTGACAACTTTGCTGCAAAACAAACTTGTGCATTTGGAAACCCACGTAACTTCAGTCATGGATGATTTTGTAAGAGGGGTAGATTGTATCTGCTTATTTCATAGGCCTTAGAGCATTTACTAGGATCCACAATGCACCTTAGCAAAAAGGTCTTTTCACAGGTAAAACCATTACATTTTCAGGGTGCTTACAATGTACCCATCCGGAAACATTTGTGCATGTTCAATGTTACTGTTCCATTGGTTTTTAGAGTATAAAAGGCATTTCTAACCACAAAGCTAGGCTGTTTGCTAATGTTGTTCCCTAAAAGGGAAGGATTTGCATCACTGAGATTACAGGATGTCACTGGAGCGAGGTTTTCAGAAAAACAGAAATGTATTGCAGTGCTGCAACCACTTGGCTGATGCTCATCTTGTTCCTTTTTCCTGTGAGAACAACAACAGCTAAACTTTTTCAAGTGATGTGGCAAGTTGATGGTTAGTTACAGAGCTTTTATTACAAACCTACTAGTGCAGCTTGTCTGCTGCAGTCGTCAGGAGTTAATCCATCTGCTCTGAAGTGCAGGCAGGGGCTAGAGCCAGCCAAGTTCTGCTAGTCCTTTAATGACTTGTTTCTGTCTCTGACATATGTTGAGAAAGGACAGGTAAAATTTTCCCACCAGTTGCCGTGAAAGAGTGGAAAATAGTAGTGTATTGCAATTCACTGCAATATTAAAAAAACCCAACCAAACATCAAAGCAAAAGAGTTTGTGCAAAACCCATAGGGATCTTCTTCAGTCAGCCAGAGTGTCAGCTGTAATGGCACTTCTGCAGGCTGCTGAGCTAAGTAAGATTTGCAGAATCAAGGCTAAAATCCATCCTTGTGTAGAAATCTCATGGGGATCTGGAACTGCATCCACGGTGCACTTGTTTCAGAGCAAGCAATGCCTGACTGAGTTGCAGATGACAAATCTCTCTTTCCAACAAATTCAAATCTACATTATATGAAAAGACAAGTTATATTTTATTTCATCCACAGAGGTGCTTCAGGAAAAGTTTTAGATCTTTCTGAAACCAATGCCACCAGTATAAATTAGAACAAAGCTTAGAAAAATGAGATATTATCCCTAACTGGAACAATGTAATATAACTAAAATCAGAGTGACAATAAAAGCATAAAAGCAAGTATCTGCCAGTTTTAAGAATCTCTTTGTTTAACTGGACTTATAATTTTATTTTTAATTTTTATAATTTTTTTCTTCCATGTGCATAACACAGGCTGTTACTTCATGCTGACAATATTTTGGATACTTCAGTAGGAACAGAAATAAAATACAAAACTAAACTTGAAAATATCCAGATGTTTGTACCTACAAAATATATTTGGAAATATTCAGATGTTTGCATCTAAGTTTCCTTTACCAAACTAAAAAATGGCTTCAAATAGAGACTTCTAAGATTGAAAATGTCTGAAACGGAAGAGGCCTCAGGGTGCATCAAGAGAACCGGCAGATTTATATTGAAGTGTAGCTTCATTTCTACTCATTTTTAGGGAAGCAGTTCATGGATTGTACATTGTGCACATGCCAAAAGATTCCTAAGTTATTTGTGACTTGTGTAAATTCCTAAAATAGATGGTGCCTCCATTCTGTTGTAGTACTGACTGTGTTTTGAAAGATTTGTCCTCCTGGAAGCTCAGCTTTCTCTCAGGCAAAATCCACAGCTGAAATGGCACTTCCAAAAGGACAATGTCTGTTCAGCAAAGTCATCTTGTTATTTGATCACAAGACAGACGCAATTACTAGCTGATGTAGCTAGTCCCCAGCAGAGCTTTCCTCTAGCCTTGTGGAGATTCACCCATAAAATCCTTCACACAACAACCTTCCTTGACTCCTATCCTTGAAATCAAGGTGGGACTCCATGAGGTCTATCTTTGTCTCAATGCAGACTGGATAAAGGTGGGATGAATACCCCAAAGTACAACTTTAGGATTTGGGGTTTTTTTAAAGCCTGCACATACCTCAAATCTACCAGCTTCACATTCCTTTTGGTAGCTAAATAATTAGTGCTTTCTCCTAACTGTGCAACTTCAGTGCGCTCCTGGGCTCCAACAGTGATTGTACCCTTTTCTGCCCCCAAAACTGTCTATTTAAACATGGAAAACCCAAGGTTTTGGGCCAGGATGCTGTGTCCCACTTATTTTCAAAACTCTGCAGAGCACTCTCATGAGACATGAGGCCATGAGCATCTCAGACAAGCAGCCAAGGCCTGAGCAATGCAATTTTGAGAATTGAATTTTCAGGCACTTTAATTCATTGTAACATACCATTTACTGTGAGAGAAATTTACAATTTATTAATGTTTTATATTTTGTTCTTCTAAGGCCAGTGCTAGAATGAAACTGAAATAAAAATCATCAGTTTTTAAAAAGGCTTGGCTCACCTTCCTGACCTTTTATTTATGAGTAAATCAGGCTTTTGCTTCTTTGTGGAACAGCACAGGGATTTATTAGTTAAAGGTTTGTCTCATTCTTTGAAAATAATTATGCACATGTTGTATTAGGGTTTAAGATGGAAATAGAGACTGAAATTATATAAATGGAAATGTAAATTTTCTGCGGGACTACAGTATCCCAAAACTGTATGAAGTATACAGTCGATGCAAACAATCAAAATCCTAGTTAAAGGAACAAATGGGTCATTGGGCGCTGCAACTCTGTTGTCAGGAGAGGGTCCCCTTCCACTCTCAGTCAGGGCTTGAGGAACACATCTGACTAGAAGTGGACCCAAAAAGATGAACCATGTAATAAGCTAGGAAGAATTAAATTGCTTGAGATGCCTCGCAGAGGGATGCGAGTGTGTTCAAAACAGGAGCTGACTCCCGAGTCTGTGCTATCGGGAATAAAGCTGTTTTGTACAGAAATGGCTGTGCAGGCACAGGAGAGCAGCAGACCTCCCAGCACAGACAGATACATGGCAGAAAGTACAACTGTAATGCTAAAAGGAATATCTGTGCAATTTAGAAAAAAACTTCAGAGAATGGAAATTCTCAGTGACTGTTCCTGGGAGTGAGAGAAGAAACATATCCTGGATGTCCCATGCAAGAATCAGAGCCTTGTCTGGTCACAGGTTTTCATGTGCCAGCCCACTCTCATGGTCAGTAACTTAAATAGGGAAAAAAGCCAGTGAATTATCTTCACATGAAACGTCAGTGCTGTGTGTCTTACAAGTCAGTGATAGCTTAAGACCTGGCTTGAAATACCCACAGTGCTCTGTAGAAATTGAAATATTTCTCTTAAAGACAAAACAAGAAGTGAAATTGATGAAGAAAAGGATTGAAAACCAAACAAATCTGTCTTGGATGCAATCACTGAGGAATTTAGTAAAATGAAAAGTAGAGAGATAAGGTACTTGAGGGAAAGTAAACTAGATTTTTTCAAAATCCTCCTTACTTTCATTTCTAGGGTGCTTCAGCTGGATGTCCAAAGGTATTTTCTCAGCTGTGAACAATTCATAAGAAGAGAATAAAATCTGAAAAGCACATTCCTTCAGAAATACTAGACCATAAAAAAACACACCAGGACATCCAAACTGTAATGTGAGTACTAAGATTTTTCCAGCCACACCTAAAGCATCTGAAGATAATCTTTGATGTCTTAAAATAATGCTGCTTAAATGTTGCTTGATACTTTTTTAGGCTGTGGCAGCTCTCATTTGATCCTCCCATCTAGGTTCCTTTTTCTATTCTTGAATTAAATGTTCTTGACTTTTTCCTTTGCATATTTTCACTTTAATTACTGAACTTTACTTCACAAATAGTTTATATAGAGTCCAGATGCTAAAGAAACATTAAAGACAAGCTTTTTTAAAGCTTCTCATGTACCTAAACATGCAAATAACCACTAACTACATTTAAGAGTATGGACATCTGATCTAGGGCAAATTGTTTCTAGATGATTTGAAAAATTTATTTTCCATAGTCTGCCATTTAAGTACCTTTAAAAGAACTAACCCAAGTGCTTAGTTCTAGCGTAATGTTATGAGCCAACATTTAAAATCATGGAAGCATCCTCCAGTCCAGCTCTTCAGAAACTGAGGACATATTTAAGCATATAAATTGTCCCAGTAGAATTAAAGAAACAGCATCCAGCTTTAAACCAGACAGATATTAAAGGAAAAAGGTGTGATAGTCTGCAGAGAGACTGTATTTATAATGTGTATGCAAGTGAGAGGCTAAATTAAGGCTGTTTGGAACCCTCTCAGCCTGTGTATTGAACCTGTGCCTGTTTAACTTCAGTACCGTGAATCAAAATGTGTTAGTAGTCCTGAAGGCACTTTGACTGCTCCTCTATGCAAGTGGAAACTAGGATTGAAGCAATGAAACATAGCTGATTATTAGAAAATAAACTTATTTTTGAAACACATCTTTTAAAAAAAATCCAGTAAAACTAATTTTCTATATGGCATTACATTGTTAATACTGGTTTGACCATCACAGATTCTAATATGTGATATATCCCTTTGGTACAGTGATTATACTAAACCCACATACTGCTAAATCAGAAGTTTTCAACAGCCTTTGCAGTGCCTAGGAAGAGTTTCAGAAGTTTTACACCTTTGTCTAGAATCTGAAATCAGAAACCTTGAAAATCATGCATCTGCACCCTCATTTTCAGATGGAAATGTGAGTAGTGTCTTGTCTACAGCTGTTATTTCTCTGAAAACCCTATCCCAACACAGGGTGTATTTAATTACTGACCAGGTCTTCATACAGGTGATAGTATTTTTTGGTCATATGCATCCAGTATTCAGTTCAGTATAGCTGACTGCTATGCTGCACAACTACCTGAAAAAAAATACATCAAAAATTTGGCCTTCTGATTGAGTCTGGTGTGGGGAGAAATCCTTTTCTAAGAGCTGGGTTGGATGTACTGCAGCACATTTTCAGGTGGATCATTGTTTTGACCAGTATCTGTTATGGCAGTACAGGATAGCACATCTTCACTAAATATTTTTTTGGTTGCTGTAGAGAGCTGTGTCAGTGAAATATACTTCAGTATCTATACTAGCAGCCTAGTAATACATCCTAATAGCAGTACACAGACTGATAACTCCTGACACAGACCCTTTAACTCCTGTGGGTCCCTTTTTATGCATCTGTCCATGCCACAGTCACACCCCTGTGCCAAAAGGTAGGTGCACCAAGTGTGGTCTGGAGTGAGATCATGATTCTGACAGGCTGCTACCTTGCCTACATCCTGCTCTATGAAGTTTGATCTTCTGTCAGAAAGTACAGTTTTTATACTTAGGTATATCCTAAGTACAAGGCAAGCAATACCAAAATTCTGTGAGAGCTGGCATTCAGCCAGTCACAGGCAGATGCAGCAAGAATGAAGAGGTCAGTCCTAACTAACGGCTGATAATTAAACCCCCGATGGAAAGAATTGTCCATATGATCCCATAGGAAATAGAAGCTTCCTGGAAGTGAACATATAATTCCTTTCTTAATCCATTTTGGTTCTGAGTATTTAATTGTGAAACTTTATATCTTCTTCCATGTCTGCAAAGGTCAATCCACACCTAACCTGAGCCTACACCCTTCTTGAATGTAAATAAGGGCACCTCTCAGCATGGTTTAAATTCTTATAATTTTATCTGCAGACAGAGAGAAACTTGGAGCTCCTCTGGAGTCACAACTCATTCTTTTCCCATTAGAGCTGGAACTGCTTTTAGAAAATGCAAGTGTCTGATACTCAACAAAACCCCAAAAACAACAACAATGAAAAAGCCTGCCAAATACAGGAGCTATATTTAAAGCCTGTAAATCAGGAAGGTGGATGGCACAGAATCATCCCGGGTTTCCAAACTGGGGGGACTGATTGGATCAGGCAGGCAGCTGACAAGGAATTTTTAATCACTGAGGAGCTGGAATGGCAGACAGGAAGACCAGAGAAGGATGAATGATTAAAAGCAAACTAGTACCTGCATTACTGCTTTTGGAGGATGTAATCTCACAAATATGTGCCTTGCCTGAGGAGTCAGCATAAAGAGGCTGGCTCAGCCCATTAGGGAGGCAGGGCAGCTGTTAAACCTCCCACTGGCTGGATCCTATGGGCTGTTTTCCACACTTTGCAAAATTTCTTCCTAATCCTTGCAGGTCAATATGCTTCTGAACACTAGCAAAGCTCCCCCCAAAGAATCAAAATGATCCCCTTTGTGAGGCTGCACCGGTGAACCACTGGGTTCTCCCCCATGAGATGAGGTGAGAGGATAAAGAAATCTGAGGGAAGTTTTAAATTCATAAAGCTACCTAATCCCCATTTGAAATAATTCTTTAGGAAGCTTACATTAATGTAGGTTTCATATAACCTCATTGTCCAGGATGCTATCTGCCATTCCAGTATTAGTCCTCAATAGATTATCACTGCAGGCATTTCACAAGGAATGCAGGTTTGGAGTTGCACATATGCAACTATGGCTGACTATAAATAGTGTTAGGGAATGATCAAGTCATTTTACTAAAGCTGTTTAACCACAAATATTTAAGGTGAAATTGCAAGATGATTTCTAGCCACCCAAGCATTATGTTTGCCAAATGCTCTCCTCAGCTCTGGCAGGCAAGTTGTTGGCACCAGATTAGACTTTGACAAAGCTCTAAAGGTGTTGTATGATTTAGGACACCTAAATCTATGTGAGATGACTGAAGACCAAGTGAAGATGGGACACAAAAAACTCTAAGTTTTATTACACATTTACTTCAGCTTTACCTTTTCTAGTTTGGACTTCTGCTGCCGACTTCTACATGGTGAAATAGTATAAAGAACAACCTTACCAACTTGGCAAGAATAATCAAACCCTAAATTTCTTTTGGTTCCTAAGAGAATTTCTGTTGCTTTTTGAAAAGATTGGGTTAGTAATAGGACATGTAGGGGAAGCCTCCTTATGGGGCATTGGAGGGTTATTTGTATTCATTCAACAAGCAGAGCCAAGAGCCTGTAGCCCTGTCTGCCTGTACTTGTTTGTATCTTTGTCCTGCTGTTGCATGTCTGTAGGATTTTCCACATCTGCTTCTGCTTCTCTGCAAATGCTCACTGTACTATGGACTGAATCTGGTCACCCTTAGCTCTCACAGGGATTTAAGGGTTTGTCTCTACTACAATTTGAATTGCATTTCAAATTTGAATTGTTTGCCTTTGCCATGAGTTGAGTATACTTGTAACACTCAGAGCCACTTTTTCTCAGTGCAGTAAACAGATATCCATTGTGCCACCTTTTCAAAAATAGTTTAGCAGTTGTTGGTAACATAATAAGTATCTCTAATTCAGGTCCCAAGTTCATATGACCAAGCGTCTCTTGGTTAACTTCTGAAAAGCCATGTCAATTTTCAAGCTCATCTGACTCTTACTGAAATGTCCAGATTCTGCAGAAACACTTCTTACTCAGAAATGCTGTTTCAACCTTGCCTTGTCTCTAGGGAGATGTCTATTTGCTTACTGAATGTCGATGGGCCCTGGGCAGGGCAGTGACAGACATTTACACAGATCGTGTGTCATTAGCTCTGGGCAAGAAAACTCAAACCCAAACCTGTGTGAATTTTGAAGTGGAGCTGAATTGTGAATGGCCATTTCTTGTTATCCAGAATTCAGAGAACTTATAGTGTTACCTCTCATAATAATTTCCATAATCATAATAATGGAACTGGACTTACAGAGGACTCTCAATGTTGATTTTTAATAAAAAGTTCTGCTTAACCTGACTTACAAATTCTCCTTGAGTTCCTGCCAGGGAATCTCAGTAGACTTTTAACTCCTCCTTTTTTATGGTTTACCTGCATTTCTCTATGATTTCAGGCCATATGGGCTCACTGCAAAGCAGAACACAGTAGAAATATCTGAAGACTCACAAAAAGATATTGAAATAGAAAAGAGCAAAAATAAACAACAAAAGATGTAGGTTCAAATAAAAACCTTGGTAGATATTAGCTGATGTTTGAGCTGGCTTTCAATCTGACCTTTTACTGCAACATTTTAACATAAACAGTCCCAAACTCTGTCTTTGCACAGGTTTTGTTTGTGGGTTTATTTTTACAAGGATAAAAAAAAAGAATAAGATTCATACTGGTGATGAGGAGTACAAAAGAAAGGTTCAAACATGGGCAAGACTTGAAATGACTAAGAAGAGGATGGAAAAAATAAAATGCAAAGAGGTAAATTTAGGGAAGATAACATACTTTTAACCATTACATAATCTTTGATGTAAGAGTATCATGAAGACATGCCAACTAAGATAGTAAAAGGGCTGGTTGTCTCCAGAAAGAGTTAAGCATTTATTTTTGGAGGAGAGTACTGAACATGAAAGGAGGACAAGGGAGCTTGGTATGCAGTTTAAATATTAGATGGGGCCAGTAGAAGGAGGAAAGAAAGAGCCAAAGAGCTAAGGGTAGGGATATGATATTTAAAAGTGGAAATGTAAAAGTGAAATGTGGGAAGGATGCTATACAGGCAGGTAGGAGGAAGAGATGAAAGAGAAATAAGAGCAGTTTAAACAATGATTGATACTAAATGTCAAATTGAGAACTTAAAAAGAACAGATCAGAGGGGATCACTGACAGAAACAGAAAATTGAGACACTTGAAAGGAGAGAGAAATTATGTGTTTTGTTACTGGTTTTCTTGGACATCCTGGTACTTCTGGAAAAAGCACTGCACACCATCCTCTAAAAAGGAAAACACAAAAAGAAATAACGACATACTAAATGTTTTCAGGTAAATGAAGCAAAAATTTGGGAAAGACACTAAATACAGCAATGGAGAAATTAGGGCCTGTGATCACGAGGATGTGTACCAAGAGGGTGATACTGGCTGATACATGAGACAATTCAAAAATATGACCTGAAAAAGATAATATTAGAAATAGGGAGTGTAAGGAGGAAAGCAGCTTGCCAGAAGGTTGGGCCAATAATCCTAATATTAACATTAGAGTTGTCATGATATCAATATAAAATAAATAAATTTATTTATAAAATAAATAAAATGATAAGGGCAATGGATGAAAATGAGGTGGAATGGGAAAGAAATAGAAATTTGAATAGCAAAATATCATATTGCATCATTTACACAGGTTAGAAATAGGAGGCACCAATGCTGCGAGAAGAAAAGCAGTGCTTTCATTAGGTTGTCTCCTTGTATACATGATACAGAGGCAGCCCCACAGCACATCTTTCAAGAGAAGTGGGTGACTTCAGATGAGAAATCCAACAACTAGTTACCACATGTCTAAGTAATTCTTGAATAGCAAGTGTTTTGTAAGAACTTCTCCAGAGCAAGGACTTCTCATTCAGCTTTGCTACTGAGCGGTGACCAGGAGAGTGGAGACATCTTAATGCCCTCCTCAGCAATCCTGGGTCCCACAGTCTTCAAACAATAAACCATTAATTATTTCATTTGGCATTTGGGGTGAGGTTGAACCATCCCATCAGACCACAGCTTTCTCAGACAGATGAGTCACTACCTTGGTGATTACAGCCAAGTGCTGGCACAGCACACAGAGCAAGGCAAGCGTGGAGGGGGAGGACACAGCCAGCTCTGGAACCCACCTCGCCTGTGACACAGCTGTGGGCAGCTGACAACTCACAGATTGTAGCTACCTATGGGCTGACAGGAGTGACCTCTTCCCCTTGGTGCTATTCATGCACAAGGCTGGAATGTTGTGGCAGGGGCAGCATAGCATGAAAGCTTAGGAGGAACATGACTTGCAGCTGAAATCATGTAAAACACAGAAAGCCATTTTAAAAATTGTCAAAAATATGGCTCCTTCTCACTCAACAGATTTGGTAATTCAGTGTGCTATTTATTCACTTTACTGATTGCACTAATTTGCAATTTACACTTTTCCATTCTGCTCAAAGAACAGAGGTGACACAGCTATGAATATGTTGGCAAGACACTGCTGGCTTCCCCACTCTGCCTTAACCCAGATGTTGTATGGTTTTAACTATATAATGGAGTTAAACAGCTAAATTTGAAAGGAGAAAATTCAGCTCAAATAGAGTAACTGTGCCACCAAGAAGGGAAATGAGCTACACCTTAATTCCTGTTTCTATAAACCAATGATGTGGTTATACCACAGTGCAGTTGTAGCAGGAAAAGGGAATCACATGTCTGTACCACACTGCTTTACCAGTATAAAGTATCTGTGTAAAATCAGGCTGTCAGACATGAAGTTGTTATATATTCATCTGTTGCAAAGATTTTTTTTCTGTTGTTAATGAATGTATTGACAGAAGTGTACTGTCACTCATCCCACTGCAAAAATTTCAGTTAGATTTGTTTGCTTATTAATTGATTAGGCTTGGTTCTGATTTTCAAGGAAGGGCCCCCCCAAAACAGACATATTACAACATCTAGATACAATTACTGACTTCCTTTTGTAAATACAAAAACCCTTCTCTGGCCACAGCAGCATTCGGTACCCAATGAGAACTTTGAAAACCCTCCATTTAACAAATGCCTCCAAAAATAGGAAGCACCACCTTTTTTTGATATTAAAGAAATAAAATAACATGAAACACTGTCATTACATTCCATGGTTGCCCAGTCACCATAAATTTCAGTTAAGTCTTGCTTAGGCCAATATTACCATTTCAATAAACACAGTCACCAAAAAAACTTGAAGATACTTTACTAATATTCTAAAATAATAATTTAATTTCAGTTTACAAAAATATTGCACATATAATTTAAAATCTAAATGTAAAGTCTAAAGACTCTGTGTGTTTGAGGCTATTATTCTCAAGATTTTTATAATAATGTGAAACCATTGACTCATTAACTCCCTTGATTGCCTGGCTATCAAAATGTCACAAATCTTGGATATACAGGCACACACGGATAGTTTTAGAAGAAGATGTAGTTTTATAGACCTGAAAGGTATCCAGAACTGCTCACACAGTAACACACAGAAAAAAATCATAGTGTAGTATTTCTTACAGTTTTCAAAAACTGTAAAAATATGTATTTTTTAAGAACATACTTATTTTACATATAACTTATCTGAAGAATCAATCTGAGGATGTTTTTTATTATACCAAAAATAGTTTCCAATTTTTCTTTTCTATTTTGGCGTTGTCTAGACATCAGTTATATTTTTAAAACTTCATATTTTCAGTTCCCGCTTTTAGAAGTCACTTTTGGGTTACCAAAAGCGACCTCACTCACTTGATGCTGAAGAACATAATCACTACCTAACCATAGCATGAAAAAGCTACAGGGAAAAAGCACATTGTTGCCCATACTAATACTAAAGTATTAAAGAAAACAACAACCTTAGTTACCTGCCTTTTGTAGAAAAGGTTCTTCATTTTAAATATGATGCAATCTAAAGCTATATTCTTCCTCTCCCTCCAAAGGATACCAACCAAAGATGTAAAAAGCCAGTGTCCTGGTGGTTTACCCAGACAATGTAAAGAAATCTTCAGCTCAAACTGTGTGCCCAGGCTAAACTGACAAACATTTACACAGCACACTGCTTCCTTTTCCACTGTTAGCATTTCAGATCTGGGAGTCTGCATCTCCCTGTGACAAACACCTGAAACAGCAACAACTTCAGAATGGATTTCATTTTCACTACCTATAAATGTCACCAAAATCCAAGCAAGGAGAAATATTTGGACTCCTAAATAACTTTGAAAGCTATAATGTTGGAATATAAATTATCCGACTTACAAAACCAGTTTCAGTGAGTGCATTTTAGCTTGGTTTCTCAGAATGAACTAGGAGGCTAGTCCTAGTTCATATATTCTCTAAAGATACAGGATTTTGAAAGGCTGTAAGTTTTTTAAAGCAAGTTCCGTAACTCACCTTCAAAGTCCAGGCCAAATTAGTAAATCCTTCCTGTTGTTTTCATGAGGGAGTATGACAACACTCAGTAATTCACATCCTTCCTTTCAAGCTAACAATGTTATTTCCCATCTCCCGATTTTTAAAGCCTTTTCTTGCAAAAGTTTCACTTCTTGTAGAATGAACCTTTGTTTAACCAAGATTGCTGCTTACATATGTGAGCCTTTCTCATTCAGATCCAACATTTTCACACTCTGAATTGTCTCAGAAGGAAACAGTTTCTTTATCAGGAACCCAGACCAGTGAGGGCCACATGGAGTCAAATCATAACATCTTGCACATTTACTATATGGATAAGAAAACTTTCCCTAAACTTGCCTTTAGCAGGACAAGCTGTTGCAAAGAAATAGATTTTAGATTGAAAGATTACTATAGGAAAATCATCTACAGATGTCTGTGGGATTTAGATGAACTTCAAATAAACTTAGTCAGAATAGAAAGTACTTTGCATAAGCTTGTTCTAAAGTATTTAAACAAACAGGATGTGACAGATTGGCACAGATTTAATTTTTTAATTGAAAAGATTTTGCATCTGTATTTGAAAATAAAAAATACCTAGAAGAGATAATTACATTTTTCACAGAATCTATTAATCTCCATGTAGGATTTTATTTATTGGGATTTCAACAGAATTTTTTTATTTAATCAGAATATCCTTTGGATGGAATTCACATATATTTCACAATGAGAAACCAGAAGTTTGTGGGGGTTTTTTTGGAAGGGGTTCCAGTAAAATGTTCATACAGCCAAAAGCTTTTTCTCACCAGCCCTAATATTTTCACTTCTCTCAACAATCTGATACATTTTTTGAAATGATTTCACAAATGGATAAAGTGTCCTACACCAGAAAAAAAAAGTAAACAAAGCCATAGTCAAACTATTTATTTAAAACTGAAAATTCACATATGCATGATTTTTTTTTCTCATGGTTTAATTATAAGCAGCATAATTATAAGGTTTTGTATTATGCAGACTTCCTAAAGTGCACCCATAAAATATTATCTTCTTCCTATAAATTAGAGAAATTATTACCTCCAACTTTTGAAAAAAAATTTACATTGATAGATATGGAAAAGATTTAAAATAGGATTTGAAAAAAGCCAGAAGGTCATATACACTGTAGATTTTGGCTCTGATATGATTACATTGTTTGAAATGCATACTCAAAGACATGTAAATGTAAATGTCCCGTGATTTACGCAACTTCACACTGCAATCACGCAAACAGCACCCTAGTTAATGGGACTTGTAGTGATAAACCACATTAGTGCATTGAGTCCTACAGCAAAGCCTCCAGGTACTGAAAATAAAACAATAAAATCTCAGTGAGGTTTTTACAGCAGATACTGGGTTTTCTTTCTGAATTTACTATAGAAATACATAGAGGTGCACAGAAAAACCTACATAAAATCTGTGCACCAAAAAGGCTGTAAAGGAGAGAATGACCTTCCTTTTTGACCTCTTCAAAGACCAAGTAAAGGTCTGTCTTTTGACTCTTGGATAAATAATTATGCCATTCGAGTGTATCCACACATGAGCAGTTTTAAGAAAACAAAACAACACACTCAAAACTGTGGTAAGTTTCTGCTGTTCATCATCTGATGCAAGAGTAAATGATGGCCAGAATTCTTTATGAAGGGCAAAAAATATATTTTTTTAAATGCCTTACTTCTCAGAATTTAAGCATGTATTTTCTGTGTTAGTCAATTTTGTGTTTATGTATCAAAAGCACCAAGATCATAAATATTTACTACTCCACTGTCAAAATGCCAAAAACACCAGTAAAATTATTGATGTGTAGAAGTGCTCGTCTCTTCTTGAAGAATGAATTTCAAGTGGTCAACAGTTCATCCTGAGTCCACCAAACTGCTCAAAGAGTTTCTCTTGCTTCCACTGTACTTACTACAGCTAGCATTTTAAGGGTTCAGCTTACTCCCTCTCGCCACGTCAAGTGTGTGTTATTTGCTCCTTATTTTGTGAAAAACTTCAGTTCATAGCCCTTTTTTCAGAGTTTTGTTATGTTCATCTAGGCACCTGAGCAAAACAGACCAGAGAACATTTCAGCAATGCTTGTTAGTAAACTGCCTGCCTTTGATTACATAATTTCTTTTTTTCCAGTTACATACTTCCCCACTTTGCTAAAATGTTTATTCACATGTTACATGTTGAATAAAATTCTCCAAGTCAGCTAGGGAATCATAAAGAGAATCATCTGTGTCTTGACTTCTGAGAAACTTTCGAAGGGTATCTAAAGCACTCAAAGCCTCATTTTTGGATGGTAAAAGTTGTTCAGCTCCCTGAAGCCGATCACCTTCATTCTTATCTTCACCACCAACAAATGTCTCAGTTTTATCTGATGCACTTTCTTTGGCAAACATCCTTTCATTATTTGTGGGCACTTCATAAGTTACCAAGCCATCATCTAGAGCTGCATATTCTTCCAAAGACAAACCTTCTGGAAACTCTACTCCAGCTGCCCGTGCATGTGCAATCAAATCAAAATCACTTTCAACCTCATTGTGATTATCATTTGTCTCAGTTTCTAATTTGAAAGTTGCTCCAGTGTAACTTTTTACAATAGTCTCTGGTGTTACTTCCCTCCAGCACAGGTACAGCATCTCAATTGCATCAAGAAGAGTCAGCATAAACTCTTTATTACTTTCTACACAGTCAACAAATCTCTTGATAAGACAGTGCCTGTATTTAACCTTCAGACTTCTGATAATCCTTTCTTTCATAGCTATATATGAAGAAGAGTCTGGAGGAAAGAACACTAATTTGACAGACTTCAGGTTCTTGACTTCTGTGTGAGCTGGGAGAGGATCAACAAGAATAACCACTTGGCGCTGCTGTCCTTGAAATCTGTTGTCGAGTTTATGCATCCACTGCTCAAAGAGTCCTGAAGTCATGCACGCCCTGTCATTTGCTTCATAATCCACCGGCAGCGATTTCACGTCTTTGAAAAAGCGTGGACTTTTGCTTTTTCCTATAATGAGCAGTGGGAGTTTCTCAGAGCCATCCGTATTTGCACCCACCACTACAGTGACACTCTCTTTGCTTTGTTCACCTACAGAACAAGTTTCTCCTTTAAATGCAAATGTGTTATGTGGTAGCATCTGATAAAACAACCCAGTCTCCTGTATGTAAAACACACTTTTTGGCTGATAATCATTTAAATAATGAAGAAGCACATTTTGGTACCAAGGAGTTGGAGCATCCACTGTAGGAGTAGCAGCTGCTTCTACAGGCTGAGCTCTGAAAACTAAACCGTACCTCGACTTGAAGCGATCGAGCCAGCCATTGCTGCATTTAAAATCACTGTGCCCAAGCTTCTGGGCAAAATCATTCGCCTTAAGACGCAACATAGGGCCATTGACCGGCACATTCAAGCACTGTGCAACTCTGTACCACTTCATCAACGCCTCCTCCAGGTCGGCATAAAAAGCAGTCCTCAGTCTTTTCCTTTTGGGATCAAACCGTAAAGTTTCAAAGGCTTCCAAAACTTTTTCCTTATTCTTCATAATCGAAGACAGGGAGTTCCTCTTGATGCCATACTTGGCTGCAATGTCCGCCTTTTTCTTGCCGCTCTCCACAGCGCTTATGATGTCAATTTTCTCCTCGATAGATATGCTTTTTTTCCGCCTCACTGTGTGTTCGGGCAGAGCCTCGGCCATGGCACCGAGCAGCGGCTCCCAGGCGCGCTCGCCCGCAGCCGGGCAGGCACGCTCCGTGCGGCTGCGGCTGCTTTCCCGGCCGCCGGGATCTCCCGGGCACGGCACCCGGCGCGGCTGGAGCAGCCTCCCGGGCGGTGCTGGCGGTGGTTGCCATGGCTGCGACCATAGACATGACGGCCTAGAGAGGCCGCCGCCGTCATCCCCTTTCCGGCCCGGCGCTTCCGGCTCCTGCTGCCACCGGGGAAGGAAGAAAATAAAGCTTGAGAGGGGCCGCCGGCGCCGCCCCGCCCGGCCTCCTCCGTCCCCCCTTCCCTCCTTTCGTCCTGCCCTCCCGTCCCCCGCAGCAGGACGCCCCTGAGGCCGCAGCGGCNTTACACGAGAGGAAAAGGGAAGCTCTGTGTTGGCGGAGGAGGCAAGCTGTACATGCTGTGTAAATTTTGTGCCCCTGGGAGTTATTCCACACCCTGGCAATTACTGTTTTAAGTGTGCCAATTTGTGTTTTGCTTACTATTCTTAAAGCATGGAAACTCTGTGATGCTGTGTGACAAGCAGGTGTTGCACGTGGTATTGTCTCCAAACTCGAGGCAGTTTTTCCAGTATTTCTTATAGTACCTCTCTAATAGGTTATTTTTAACTGAAACCCCCTAAGAGCCTTTCATTTTGGAGGGAATCATTCTGAACTTTGAGCCCAGAATGTAGTTTCAGTTTCTCACATGTGTTTTTTATGCTTGGTGGAAAAGGTAGCAAGGAGTTATCACTTTGCAGTCGGAGGCTCTGTTACCTAAGAGTTGATTATCTAGAGAAGATAACAGAAGGGTTCTTTTTGCAGGGCTGGAGAAGGACTTTATTTGATAAATGCAACTCCAAAACTTTCTGAATCATGTTTGTTTGTGTGTGTGTGTGTGTGTGTACACACACGCTTAAAATGTCAGGAATAAGAAACACAGAAGAGTGTTAGATCGGAAAAACTGGAAGCTGAGGCAGTAGCTTGATCAGCTGCTTTTTCTGATGTGGAGCTTCTTTTTTCATAATGGGAGCCCATGGTTTAGCTAATCTGGAGATGAGCAGAGCATTGAAGTATTTAGGGCTGTGGCATGGAGTGCAAAAGTCAGCAGCAGCCCTGTTCTCCAGTCTTTCTCTCTGTGGTGTCTTCTAACTTCCAAGCATAGTTAGATCTTGCAAGTGGAGCAGACAGGGAATTCAAGAAATTTAAATTTAAATTTAAATTCATTTAAAGGAAACTATGGTGTGATTGCAGCAGGAAGTGTTTAATATAGTTCTTTTCAGGCTTTTCAAAAAAGTGGTTGGCCCCTCTCTTGCCAAGAATTGGTGAAAATCCTCTTAATCAGAAACTAAAATTAGGAAAACATCCATAAAATGGTCATTTTTCCATCCGCACTGGGATTTTCTGCAGTGTTACAAAAATTTACATTCTTTATGCAGTTAAGTAGTAATACAACAATAAAAATGTGTAATAAACTTCATTTTAGACAGATGATATCTTGCTATTGGCTATTGCTTTATTGGCAATTAATTTAGGAGAAAAGTAAGTGAAGGAACCAGTGCATCCTGCTGCAAAAAGCAGATTTGATTGTTGAGAATTCCATGGGTTTTATTTCTAAGATCATCAGTTATTTACCTAAGTGATGTAAATATGTGAAGAATGTACTTCTTATTCAAAATTAATTTATTGTTGATGATATTTACTTCATATTTTCATGAATAAGCAAATATGAATTTTCCTTTTTATGAAAAGCACATAAGCATGCTCTTATAACTATTAATTATAAATGGTTAGATGTCTCTTTATGTCTTCATTCTAGAGAAAGCTTATTGTGTTGTTCATAAGTTCTTGCTTTGTTTTACATTTTACTTTGCCAGTTGAAGAAGTTATGTATAAATCCCCAGGACTCAAAAATCATGTGGCTTTATTTTTGGTGAGCAAAACTTAAAATTACTGAGGCTGTAATCCACTATACATTTAAGGTAACTTCACTATGGGGGAAGTGATTCTTAGTCTAGTCTGTGTCTTCTGTTCTTCTGTGGTGCAGTATTTGTGTGGATTTGCAGAATTGGTATAGCGGGGTAAAAGAGAACCCAGGAGGGCACGAATTACAAGGACAGTGTTTCAGTTCTTGTGAGAGTATGGATCAAGCGTGTTTTTTCCAAGTAGAATTTCTTTGAGTTGTTCTGTTGCAGCAGATGGTAGCAAATGTCCTGGTACACCAGTCCCATACTGTGTTCAGAAGTTGTGGCTGCTTTAGTGAAGAAACAAACCAAGCCCTGATGACACAATGCATGCAGATGGGGGATTGTACCGGGGATTAGCGGCCTCTTATAAAGAGCAGCCCTTCGTCTGGCACCTCCAGGAACTACAGAGATAAAAAAGTCTGTATGCATATCTGTAGGGGAACCTTAAATTATATATATAGAGAGAGATGTCATGATTACCACAGTTTCACATGAGTGTCTTCACTTCTGAATCTTGGTGAAGGTGTAGAAAGTTTTCATCCTTGCATCCAATGTTTCACGCTTACATCCCCATTTTTTTTGCTGTAGAAGCAGTAATCAGGAAGTTCTGTAGTTAAATTTGAATGTGCAGTTGAACTTTTATGAAAGCCACCTTTAATCTACGTTTTTTTCCTTCTCATGCTTTAAAGTTGATCACTGTGATCCTGCAGAGCTAGGTTGAAACTGTTAGCATTACTTGCAGGAAAAGAACGCTACAAAAAATTGATCATGAAGGGATGTTGTAACACAAATGGTGGATTCATTTGGATTTGAAAAAAAATAATTATTTGCTTTTATACAGTGTCTTCTCCATGAATTTGTGAGATGGTTCTTGCCCCTAGGTTCTTAAATCGATCAAAAGTTTTTAAACCTATCAAAAATGTTTTTGCCTGTAGCATTTAATAGTTTAGAACAGTGTACCCATGGTACATAGGCTTCTATGTGATGTACAAATAACTCTGGCAACACTGATGTGGTAGAACTGAAGAACAGATTGTCTTAGTGAGGGCTCTACTAGAAGATGCATTTAGCTTTTTGTTTAACAAGTAGAGCAAGAAAATAACTCTTATTCTCCTACTCTATAATGTATTTGTTTTAGCTACTCAGAAATATACTGTTAAGCACAGAGGTTGTTTTCAGCCACAAGCAGAGTTTGGACAGGACCACGTGGGCAAACAGCATCTCTGTTGAGAGACAGTCTTTCATGTTCAAAAGAAACTTGAAAATTAAGAAAGCTATATAAGCATGTTAAACTTGCTTCTTTATTACTTCAAAGGGAATTTTATATTGGTCCTAGAAAATCCACCTTCAATCAGTGATAGCCCTGAATGAACTGTTTTTCTGGAGAAAATCTCTTATTTTATGTATTTGGTTTTCCAAAATAAAGTAATAGGTTATTCAGAGAAATCTTATCTAGATGATCTAGGTGATTCAGTTTCTCAGCCTTTGTGTCCCTACTTTATTTCCCTTGCTATGTGAGCTGCTTACCTTATTAATTATTTGCTTTAATTAGAATGTTTTATAGCTCAGGAATTTGAAATACAGTATAAACACAAATAGTAATCTCTATAATTTTTCTTGATCTGGTATGTGTCTGAATGTGTATGAAATGGTGCAAGAGTTAATGAACTGAAGTCATGTGTGATTATATGCAATACTGGCAGATTGATTAATTTTTAACGATTGGTTGTCTCCTACTCTCAAACAGCTGAGTGAATTGTGGTGTCACCTGTAGGTACCAGCTATTTGGAATCAAATTTAGATCAAATTTAGATACTTTTCTTACTTAAGCTAAAATTGTTTATGTAATTCGTCTTTCACGATCACTAGATTCATAGAGTTGATTTCTTATGCATCTACTCAGTGTTAACAATTTTCTTTGCCTCTGTAGCCAAGATCTTTTTGAGGCTAAAATGAAAGGTATTCTGTTTCTAGTAACCACAACAGACTTAACAGCTTAATAAATTTCAGTGGCTTAGCATCAATGTAATCTTGCTGAGAACTCCTATGTCTTAACAAAATGGTGATCTTTGCGACGGTACCATACAGTTAATGTATTGTTGCAGGTGGCAGTATATATATATATATCAGCTGAGGAACCTTGTTTGACTTCCAGGGTTTTATGTTACAACCTTAGTTGTCTGTGGGGAAAGGTTTCTTTGGCAGCGGAAACTTAGACTAGACTGTATTCCTAATCTCTCTTAGATTTTTGGAGAGCTAAAGACCTGATCACCATCAAGACAGGGAGGTTTCACTTTGCTTTAGCAGAACTTGTAAAAGAAATGTTTTCTGAAAGCCTGCTTTGATTTCTGTGAGGTGCAACATCCAGCTCCTTTCACTTCAATTAATGCATGACAAACCTATTTGGTTTTCAGGTATGTCAGAACACAGCAGTGAATCCACAACACTTGATGAGTCTCATCCGTCTGCAGAAGAGGTCCAGTCTGGCTCTGAGGTGATTGGGTGATAGTTATATTAGTGTAAAATCAACCAATCCTAACAAGTTTCAGATTCCCAAAATTCTGCTATACATAGCACGGTGCTGTTAGTATGCAGATACAAGTTCATACACAGCATCTTAAATGGGTGGGGTTGGTTTTGAGACACCATTAAGAGCTGTCCAATTAATTCATAGCAAAGGATTACTTCAGCCAGTAGCCTGTTGCTGTGCTGCAGTATTTGTTTTGTAAATTGAATAGATTTAGGCATGGTAGAATCTGTGAGAGTATTGCAAGAAGAAAGGGTTGGTATTTAAAAGGCATCAATCTTTATGTAACTTCACAACTTAACAAGGTATTCTCTCTGCTACTGAAAGACTGAATCTTTTTTTCCCTGAGAGCAGATACAACTTGCACCTTCTCCGTGGAAAAGTCTGTGACATATTTGAATTATGAACAAATTTCTAAGGTTCTCAATATTATTTAGCTAATGCGGTGTGTTTGGGATGCTCTTTCAGAAAGATAGTCAACATTTTCCTGACTGTTCTAGAGTAAAAATGAAAAAAAAAATATAATGCTGGCTTTATTACTATTGGATTTTCAGTAACAATGAATTGTTTTTAAACTTTCAGTAAAAACAGAATAGTGATTCTATTTAGCATATTTCCAAATCTAATATTTGCAAACACAGATGTACAAAGAAAATACTGATTGTTCCTGAAGGATAATTTTGTTTTTTCAGAATAAAACATTTATCTGAAATGGAGTATTTTCCTCTACTGCTTATGTCATTCATCAACACAAATTTAGAAACTTACTTAGATTAACTTTAGGCTGTTTATACATAGGACAAATTTTCTTCTGAGAAATCAGTTTCTTTGTGTGCTTAGTTTAAGTCAGCTGTGGGCTGCACTTGCTAAAGAGACACTTGATTCAGCAATCATACTCCCTATTTCAAGAGGAATGTTGCAGTGGTTTGGTGGTTTAGTTTTTTCTTAGATCAGTTACCTGACCAGGATTGTGTGAAGTTACAGGAACACACATCCAGAGGTAAAGAGAAGTGGCTGCTGGGTTTGGCAGTAGCCTACAGTCAGAGAAAGTATTTTGAGCTGCTGCACTGCTGAAGTGAGCTGATGCTGTGGACAGTCCTTCATTCTCAGTAGTTTCTTTATTGCATTACTACCTGCTCTGTTTCATAGGCACAAGTGTTGGAGGTGTGCCTGCTCTGGAGAGTTGATGGAAGTGGAAAAATTACCCATCCTCTTCTTGAGCACAAGTCACTTTCTTTTGATCTTCAGTGTTTCCAGAATCTTGTTTGCTGTACAAATACCTTGTTCTGGCTCAGGAAGGAGGTGAAGGGATGATGAAAGCTGCTAGGGGGAAGAGTTGGGGGAGAAGGGCAAGGACTGATTCTTGACCAGTGCAAGCAGTGCAAGCTTAAACTCTTGATTAAAATGGAGGTGGTGGTTTCTTGTTATGTCTGAGTTAAATTAGCAGTTTATCCCACTTCCCTTTTCAGCTACTCACTTCATGGCTTTGGTGCTTGTCTGACCTCATTGCAAACTGATTCAACTCACTGAAGCTGGAAAATTAACCTGGTGAAAAGGTCTACTATGAGGCTAGTGAGTTGTGTGGGACGACTGTAGTCAGATGAGTGTTGGGGAGGTGAGGCACTGTGTGGTTCACAGTAGAGACTGAAAAGTGGCGTGGTGAAATGTTTCCTTTTCAGCAATGGGAAATTGTTGTAGTTCAATCACAGCATGGAACTGATATTCCATTACCAAGCAAGTAATTTTTTTGCTTTCTCTGAACTAGATACATAGGTCTGACTCAAGTAGGAATGCCAAAAAATAGCTGAATTGCTTCTAGTTCTCCAGAGAAACTGGTGAATTTTTGTTTTCTAATATATGGATTTAATAGAGATGTGTGCGTATGAATTAAGCATGCCTATCTCTGAATAAAATCATAAAAATATATCAGTGTCAGTATTTGCAAAATTACTTGAGATTTTGGTTGAAAAGCACCTAAGTCAAGTATTTGTTCTTCTTTTAATTAGAGATGCAGCTTTGTTTGTGGTCCTTAGCAAAGCACCCCTTTGCACTGTGTTCTCTGATAATCTGCAGAAAGAAGAACAAAAATAACTGTGAACAGAACGTGGCCTATGCTAATATTTCTGTACAGGGCAAGTAGGTGTGACAGGCCAAGCAGTTTGAAAAATACCTCACTTGACCATATCAAGTAGAAGTGTCTTAGAGCTTAAGCACACATGAGATTTAGAGCAAGCTTAAGAAACTTGAGCTATTGGACAGATTTCCCAAATCAAAATGTGATGTGGCAGATAAGTAGGGCATTTAGAATAATGATGTTATATAGCAACTCTCTGTCAGGAGAAGGGAGTTGGACTTTTGATGATCCTTATGGATCCCTTACAACTTGAGACATTGTGTATTCTATGAAATTAAACAAATTACTGTTTTAAAAGTACTCATGGACCTTTTGGTGTGCTTTAGTAGAAGCACGTGTATTGGACCCCTCACTGACTAGTTAGAAAAAGTCTTGAGAGGCCTCAAAACTAGTAAAGGAAGTCAGGCTTATGAATGTAAATAAAGCGGTGGTATGTGAAGTGGAAGAAATATTAGCAATGGGGTATAACAGAAGATGTTCCAGTTAAGAATGATGCAAGTGATGCTCAATAAGTACCAGTAAAATCTTTGTGTTATATTTGTACTCTGTAAAGCTTCATGTGTAGTTGGAGAAGCTGATGGTACTTCAGATCCTGATCTCAGACTGGGCCTCTTCCTGACCCTTGGACTGAAAAGGGCTGTTTCAGTTTGATGATTGAAGAGCTTTAAGGGTACAAGGGTACCTGTTCTCAAGTACCTGTTGATGGTGCACCTTGTCTTGCCAGTCTAGCACAAGTGTACTGGCTGGTTTGAGGACTTCAGACAACTTTTATGTAAGTGAACAAACATTGCCTCATTTGTGTGTTGATTTTTCTAGTTTACACTTTAGATGACTGAGGAAGCTGCCTTGCAGAGTAGGAGTAGCTTTTTGAAAAGGGTAAAATTTTCACTTCCTCCTAATTTTGGAGTGTTAAGCTGCCATTGTGTCTTCAGGTGCTTGTAAATGATGTGCAGTTCTGGGAATGTCTCTTCTAAGCTCTACCTTAGGTCGTACTTGAAAGCAGTGGTTTCACAGCTGCTGCTGCTACTGTTCATGATGCAGCTGCATTTGAAACTAACTTTGAATCCTGAATTCTCTTGGTACTTTTGAGTTCTTTTGGCGCTTCTGCATTTCATGTCGCGTTTGGTTCTGTTGACTTCATGAGAATTGTATACCAGCAGTTTAGTCAGAAGGTGGCACTATACTATGGTAAAATAAGAAGCAACTGAAACTATTGTAAAGTTTGGAATCATTGCTTTTCTTCTAACACATGATTAAACATACTGCTCTTCTCTAGTATTTATTGTTTCTGAATAAATAATACAATTTTTGTAGCCAAGGTTATTATAATTTGAGATTCAGAAACTACTCTAAAGCTCAAGTGTGCATGTACAGCATTCATCTGAACCCACACCTCATTTGTGTCTTACTCCCCCAGTGCCAATGGGTTAAATTTTAGTTTTCTCTTAGATCTGGAAACTTTAAATTACTACTGACTGAGTTGTGCTAGAGTATTATTGTGATTCAATTATGTGATTAAATAAACATATACAAACTGAGTAGATCAGAATATTTCCAGTTGGAGTTTGAAATAAAAGCAACTGTTATGAAACTCATACATCAAATATTTTCACATGGATTACTCATTGGATATGTAAGACAAACACTAACCTGTTTCTTTTTACAGGAAAGTGCAATGGCTCAAGAATCTCCAAAAAATTCAGCGGCAGAAATTCCTGTGACTAGCAATGGACAGCTGGAAGATTCTCATGAACACAGCTTTAACAGGGTCAGAATTTTCTTTGCTGTCTGCCATGGTACTATTATCAGAAATCCTGAAGTTACAATTTGATGCGTACAGACTTCACTTGACATGGTTTTCTGGAGGTTTACTGAACAAGCTCCTCCGGAGGTCATAGATGATTGTCAGAGTTGACATAACGCAGTGTTGTTGCGTGTTGCGGTGGTGTGGGTTTGTGTGAAGGGCACGTTGGTGGCGGCGCGGGCCGAGCTCTGCCCCTCTGCTCGGTGCAAGCGAACGCTCAGCGTTTGCTCGTGTCCAGCAGAGGGCGCTGGCGCACTGCGCGTGGCATTTGGGGTCCGGCTCCTTTCATTTGGATTTTCGTTTGGAAATATGAAAGGCAGTTAATTTCCACATTTATTTGGTATCTGCTGAAGCTTAGGTTTTAAGGAAAGCTCTTAATTTTTTAACAATTCAATACTGGCTTACAGTGCAAAATCATTCTTAAAAGAAATACTCACCAGAACTTCAACATTTTGTTCTGTTTTACTAAAATGCTGATTAGAGGGGGGAACCTTCATAAGACTGGTTGTTCAGCTACCAGTGACATAATGTAAAAATTAGTAGACTGTTTAATGAAATAGATTTAAATAGATTTAAATAGATTTAAAACTACATTTTTATAAAGATGTATGTTTAGGGAGACAAACTTGGGACATATATCTTGAAGTGGTAAGAAATTTGGGTTCACCTCAAAGTAGGGAAACAGACTTAGTGATTTGAAGCTTGATGATCTTGCTGGTGCTGTGATTGACTGCTAAGTTACCTTTTCCTTACATGCTGATTGTTTCTGCAGTGCAGTGCATGCAGCACTTATGTGCAGCAAATGGAACTTTCACTCTTTGTGACTGCAGTAGGGCCCTTGCTCAGGCAAAATGTAAAGCTGGAATTTTAAGGTGATTTTTGGATATGGCCATGTGTGAAAGTTGGAATAGATTTTTTCCTGTATGCTAATCGTTTTGCTGGCTTGGAGTCAACTGTATTTTGAAACTTCTGCTTCAACAAAAATGGGTCAAATCTTTGGCCACATTGCAGAAAAAGCCGTACTCTACAATCATATTTGAACTTGCTGTAATTATTTTCGCAGTGCTTATTCTGAGATCAGTGAAGAGGTGCACTTCAATTATTTTTTGAACTGTCTTGTACAAGTTCACACCTGCATGTGTGACCTGAAGTCAAAATATGTGATAATCAAGGCTTCTTATAAACAAAACAAAGAAAATAAACTTCTTGGAATTAACATCTGGGTCTGTTTAATCTGTTAGTCTCAAATTCTAATATTTAGCTTCTAGTCATCTTGCTTCATGTTTGTTATTTCTAATGCTTAATGCCGTGGTTTCTCTTTTTTTGCTTGCCAGGTAATTTTTTGCTTTAACCTAAAGCAATATGCATTGAACCACAAAATTTTTGGGGTCTTTCTTCCTACAACTTATGGAAATGACAAGCCAAGTACTTGTTTTTATGAAGTCACTTAAGAAAGGGGCAAGAAACCATGACCACTCTAATTTGTACTGTTACGAGTGCTCAGTAAGAGTCTGTGACCACAGTAGAATTTACAGCACTCCAATATGCTGATTTTGATTGCACCTTCTTGGGAAGCTGAGGAACAAGGTTATTTTTATGATCAAGGAAATATTCCTCTAGATACCATACAATTCAGATGTAAAGAATAAAATACTACTTGTCCGTATTTTTTGGTCTTCTGCAGCTATTTTGAACCAAGACTTGAGCAGCTTTGATTGTATGTTTTTGAGTAAAGAGATATTTGTACAACCTTTACTTTATAATTCTTTAATTACAAAACTGCACTTTCATCTAGAGTCGTGTTCTGTTTAGCACTTCCATCAGACCTCATCCATTAGCTGCTCAGGCATGAAAAAGCACATCTGTGTTTCACCAAATGCAGTATTAATATGCATTCAAGCATGAGAAGTATTTCATTTTGTGAGGCAGTGCAGAGCAAATGTATTTACCTGGTAATGACAAGTAGCGTTGCTCTTTCTTTAAAGAAAGATGCCAGTGGTTTTGCAGAACATCAGACAGCATAGATTGTACTAATATCATTTCAGAAGGAAGCATGTTCGTTCAATTTTTGTGGGAATCTGACATAGCACTAATTGATGCATCTTCTTGGTATAAAGCATATTTAAAAGGTAATGTAAGTGTTTTCCTAACTGTAAAATCTCAGTCAGAAATATGCTGCTACATTCTAATTCTTTAATAAGACATGCCTGTGGAATTCAAACAAGTTTTGTCCTGCCTTATGATGGATGGAAACTCTTTTACTAAAAAAAGCTGAAGCTTCAGTCATCATTGGATAAAATATCTAGCGTCCTTTCAGTACAAAAAAGCTTGACGTAGTGCTTTTTAATTCCCCAAACTCTGTTAGATCTCACTTGAGCTTTAAGAACTTCTTGTGTGGAACTATTCACTAACGTTTGGGTGTTTGTTAGACAGAAGACTTCAGCATTTCCTAATCAAAAGTTTTTCTTATTACTTTATATAGGAAAGCCCAACATACAAAAAGGTCTGACTGGTTTATATTATTCACTCATCCCTGACTTCCAGAGCCCAGTTTTCCTCCCATGCAGCTGTTATGATGTGATTAACATAGTGGTGTTTTAATGTGACTGTGGGTACTGGGAACTGAGGATGGTAGGAAGGAGTGAGGGAAGTATGTTATTGCTGTTATACCTGTATGCAAAAACATGCCATATACTCTGAGAGCTGCATATGAATAAATAATTTTTTTCATAAAACAGTTTGATCTGCCTGTAAAGATACTCACGCAGCTGTAAGCTATTTGTTATGTTTAAAGTATTGCACAAAATCTATATGGTATTATTATCAGTTTGTGCCTGAATTTGTTTCATTTTTGATACTCCCTCTTCTAATGGTTCTTACTATACTTTCATAAGAACAAAACCGTAGTTAAGCATGTATATAAAACCAGTAATAAACTTCAGGATGCAAAAATATAATTAATTTTTTTGTGAGTCTTTGATTTGTCTTACTAGAATTAAAAATAAGTTCTGGGATCTGATGAATCTGAGTGCATGTGTTCACTGTCTTGTTCTGTAATTTTATTGCTAGACTGCACAAATAGATAAGGTAAATTCTTTTTTGTTTCTTGCCTTCTGAAAAAAAAATGCCAGCCTTGACACTCACATTCTGCTTGCAAGGACTGAGTTCATGTCTTAGGTTTTGCTATGTTGACTGAGATAGTTAGATTTTTACTTAGAGTAATTATAGTTTAATTAATGTAGAACTGATTTAAAATATATTTCTAGAACTGTGTCAGTTCTGCAAAACTGGTTTGAGGAGATAAAAAAGTCAAATGTTCTTCATACATTAAAAAACCAGTCTGAAAAACCAAAAATATGCATGTTAATTATGGGAGTGGGAGGGAAACTAAAACTGGATTTTAGTATGACATTAGGTAAATCAAAAGGGATGTAGCAGAAAGGGTCTTTTGATTGAAGAGCAGTGTATTGGAGAATAGAAG
The DNA here is from genome assembly GCA_013400215.1 of Cisticola juncidis. Classification (NCBI taxonomy): domain Eukaryota; kingdom Metazoa; phylum Chordata; class Aves; order Passeriformes; family Cisticolidae; genus Cisticola; species Cisticola juncidis. The sequence goes on from VXBR01010508.1 coordinate 609,858, forward strand.
AAATGTGTTTGTTATTTGCCCCTTCATCAAAGATTAAAGCCTTCAGGTCTTCTCCCATTTATTTATGTTGAATTATTCTGATGAGACGATCTAGTGGTTTAATTCATGGAGAATAGGAACTGAGTGATGTAATGGGGCAAACAGAAGACGAAAATGCTGAATATGTACAGGGAACTCTACTTGCACATGATTTTGATAACAAGTTAAAGTTCAGAGCTCATGTATCTTGCTGGCTAGATGTTATGTCTATCTATATAACCTTTTATTCCATAGGACCTGTAATCACATTTTAAACTGTGAACTTTACAATCAGATATGTTGTAAATTTTCTCCTGAAGTCAACTTGAGTAGTATTATTTAAGATGTCATCCACCATTAAAAACAAACAAGCATATGGTTGGTCTGATATTAGTTGCTCCACTGTTGAACTAGCCATTGATGTGAGGTTTAAGGAATACCTTATTCAAGGTATTAAAGGCAAGTAAAACCATATTTGTCAAACCTTTTGTTGGTACTAAGCAGAAGTTAATGCTTAGTGATGTATTACTAATGGAGTAGTATAACTGAGAAATTAATTGAGTCTTGTTTCATTAGTTGCTCCTTAGTTAAGTAAGTGTCTATAAATTGAGTTTTATCTGCTGTTGGGGAAACAATACAGTTCTAGTCTTTTCCTTCTTCATTTTAGATTATTATGGATAGCATGACTGGGAAGTACCATTTTGGAAATAGTCTTGTAATTCAGTCAACATTTCTTCATGAGCATGCATTCTGAACGACTGCTTTGCTGTGCCTACTGCCTCAACAGGATTGCTATGTCAAAAATCCGTACTGGTTCATCAGATGATCTGTATAATAGAGTAGTGTAAATAAGGCTAACCTGACTAAAATGTGTTTCATTTAATATAGTGCTTTGAAGTTATTAAAATGGGATTTTAACAAATGGTTAAAGTGGCTTAAATGTTCTATGACATATAGGTTTGAACTGTCTTGACTAGACCTAATTAAGCTAGTGCACTTATTCTGTTTAGCTGTATTTCATGCTTTTGCTTCTTGCTAAATATCTGAGAATGGCATAGGTAATGCAATTTTAACTTGGGAATCTTCTGAATTGTGTTTTTCTTATGCCTCCAGCTCTGGGTCTCAGTGATCTTACAAAATTAAAATACTTTTGCTAGGTGATAATTGCATAACATGGTTTCAGTCTCATACAAATTAAAACTATCAGTGAAGCATTTTTCTATTTGATTTTTGATGATGGTGATCCCTTAATAGATTTGTGGGCTTGCCATGTATCAATAAATTTTGATCAATTCCAGAGACTTGAACTTACCTTTTACATAGAAGGGGGGATATCTTATAACTTAGCTAGAAGAGCAACACAATATCAAAATATAATTATCATATTGTTGAAGGAGAATCTGTCCTCACTTTCTATGTTGTAAGAGCCAAACTTATATTTATTGGGAACAAAAATAAAAGCTATTTATGTTGCCTTCTTACCACTCAAACATTAAGTACGCTCATACCTTCCCTTAAATGTGACATTTTGATCAGCATTTCTAAATTATCCCTCTTTATAAGTTATTGAAGGGATAAACTGTTTTGTCCGTATGATTACAGATTTTTACTAGGTTTTTGTTTGTCTACACTCATGTAAAGAAAAAAAAAAGCAAGCACAATCAGTCGCAAGAATGACATTAAAACTTACAGTTTACATGCAGCAATGTGTCTCCCCTGAACAGTAACTTAAATGTTTGTAAACAACAAAAAGGTATTTTTTTGATAATCACTGACCTTTTGTCATTTTTGGTCATGTATAAATCGACAAATGGTAAGGTTTTCTTTTCAATTCCTATGCAAGAATATCATTCTTCATAAAGATTATTTGAACTGGTTTATAGGTGTTTCAAAAGGGGATTTGAATTAAACTTCGCCTTTTTTGACAGTAAGAAAAAAGCAGATGTCTTTGAACAAATATGTATACATATGTATCTATATTCATGTAAAAAAAACTCTGGTGTATATATGTAAAATTGTAGATCTTTCAAATTTTCATATTTCAAGTATCAAGTTTTTGTTTAAGAGATGGATGCATTGTAGTATTTTAATTAATTTAATTCAGGTTGTGTTTAACTTAGAATTACATTGAGTGTATGGAAGCAGTGCCGTTGCTTAGGCTTAGATACAAAGTTTTGTCTTTACAAAGGAGATGTTCTGCATTTTAACCTCAAATACAGATGATTGCTTAGATTCCTATTGCTAACGTGCTTAAGCAGGTTAGCTGTCTGCATTTGTTTGGCTACAGGTTTAGATATTTCTGAAAACTACACAACATGCCAGGGTGCCTAGAGGAAAAATATAGTACATGCCATGTCCTTTTTGTGAAATCAGTGCATCTTCTCTGCAGTCTGGTTATCCTTTTTTAAGTCTCTCTACTTTTTCAGCTTCTAGTGACTTGCTGCATTTTAAGTTAAAAGGACCCTATTAGCTAAACGAAATTGAAGCAAAGGCTTTCCAGCCTTTGAATTCCAGCAACTGCAAGTACTTAAATGGAAGGACCAATTTTAAGTAGTTGTGAAAACTGAAAACAGTATATATCCAAAGTTCTGATATGCTTAATTTGGGAGATCAGGTTCTGCATGTGACTATTATTTGTTTTTCATGCTGGTTTGTGTTTTTTTGTTGTTGGTGGTGGTTTTGGTATTTTGGGTTTGGTTTTTTTTTTTTTTGTAGAATGCTTCAGGTACACAAATATGGCATCATCTGTTATCATATAGTCTGTTCATGTAGGAATTGGTTACTCTTTGCAGTAACATGATGAGTTTTTGATGTTAGTGAGATTTCTGGAATTCACGTGGAAAAATTAATTTGCTGCAATTCTGTTTGTAATTCTTCCTTTTTTCTTCTTGCGGAGGGCTTGTCCTAAGCTGAAAACATCTAACTAAATCTGGGGGAATGTGATCCAAAACTACTCCTTGACAAGTATCAGTATCATTCTTATGCTCTGCCTTGCTTCTGGTTTGTGGAATGAGCAACAACAGTTATAGGTCAAACAGGATTAGATTTTAAAGGCTGTGTTTTCTTTGTAATTAGAAGCATTGCATGGGTTATAAACAGTTAATACATATGTCTGGACACTGACTTCTTAAAGCTATGTATAGCTTTTCTCTAGTGGTCCTCCATACTTTTTCCATTTTTTAACCTCTGTATGGAAGCAGAGGGGGTGCAAAATACCTGACTTCAGATACTGATAGTTTTCTGATTTCTTGATGCTTTTATTTCTGTAACTGTATTTTACATTTTTGCTTTCACTTTCATAATACTTTTTCACCCACTTCTTACTTCTATGAATTAATGGTTTTAAATTGCTATAAAACCTGAACTTTTTAAAAGTACTGTGACTAATTCCATAATACCAGAGTCTTAAACTTCAATTAGATAGCTGGCAGTATAGTCCAGGAGACCTGTGGGGAGCTTCTTGCAGAGATAGGTAAGACAGCAAAAATGGGCAGTAGGATGGTAGGTGCGCTGTGGTGTGTGGAGGCTTTCTTAGGCCTGTGCAGGGTTTCAGTGAAGATTTTGGTTACGTGAGAGCTGGTTGAAATAGTTGGTCTAGCCCTCAAAAGATAGACAAGGTGATCTCAGGCAATTTTCAATGAAGGAGTTTCAAAAGCAAACAAAAGTGGCAGCTTTGTGCTCTGAGCACTTATGACGCAGAACAGGTGCTTAGAAGGAAACTGTTTAAATGATGCCTTTCTGGATGTCTCTCCCATGTCTAACATTAAAAATAGTTCATGTGCTATTTGTAAGAAATAAGTTGCTATGCATTTTAAGTCTATTCCTTGCATTGTGATTTTTTTAATCTTAACATTATGATAGTTGTTTCCATAGTTTTGGTTTGTAAAGTGTTTGTAAAGTTTGTAAAGTTCTCTGCTTGATAGTCTTATATCATTCTGCACCCCTGTTAATTTTTAACTGGAAGCTTTATTAAACTGACTTGGTGGCTTGGACCAGCTTCAGATCACATAATATAATGCTTCTGGCAACATTTTTGGTGACTGCTTCTCTAAGACATGGCATTCTACTTGGTCATCAATGTAACAAAAAAAATCTAGAATAAATATTCAGGCTATACTTACAGTGTTTTTCGTTTATTTATGTTTCATTTGTGCATACCAATAGAAAATTGTGACACCAGCAAGGTCTCTGCAGGCTAAAGGCAGAATTAGTTGTCTGAAAGGTGCTGAAACTGCATTATAATACTTTAGAGTCACTGAAATTGCTTTGTTTAATTTTTCATTTTTATTCATATATTTTCCAGGACTTGAAGTGTTCATTACCAGTTGGACTTGGTCTTTCAGAAACCAAAATAACATCTCATGGCTTTGATGGTGCCAAAGAGGGAGTTGTTGAGGCAGGACAATTTCCAAATAAAGGTAAGTGGGGTTTTTTTTGTATTTCTCAGTTTATAATCTTCAGGCATATTCTTACATGGTCAGAAATACAATGTTCTGTTGCTACTTTGAGCAGCTTGTATGAGTGTACACATTTGAGATCTGCATTAGTGACACCCAGTTTATGTTCTCTTGTAGCTGAGTAGTTAAAATAAAGAATATATGCCACACTTGTAATATCTGTCAAGAGACTGGAGGGAGCTACTTAGTGTTAAGTTGTTCTGCACGTACAGGAAGGGAAGGTCTTGGGCACCTTGAGCTGGTGTCGGGCTGAAGAGTTTTCCTATTACATTCTGTTGAAGTTTTCTTCAGATTTTGCAGATTATTGTTCTGATTTGAAACATAACTGGAGAGTTGCTTATTTGTTACACACACTTCACTTACTGAGAATAGATTAAAAAGTAGGATTCTTCTCATACTAATGCCTTTGGGAATTTAAGTGGTATTAAACAATGAGAAATGCAAAGTGATAAACAAGCCAGTAAGGTCACTATTTCCTTTCTAAAAGCAATAGAATATCGTGATATTATATGGGCAAATGATACTTAATGAACTATATACCTTGGACTGTTTCTGAATTTGAAGGATTTGAAATTATCTCAGATGTGCAGCTGTGAAAATGAATCTCTTTGTAGTCATAAATTTAATTTACATTTTGCTTCATTTCCTGTTTGGTAAAATTCTTTGCTTATGAAAACAGTTGATTTACATGTTGTACTTTACATATATTACAAAGTGAATGCTATGTTTCTTTATACCTTTGAAAACAGCAAAATATCTAACTAATATCTAATACACAGCTAAAAGCTAGAGCAGATGGCAAACTGCTCACCATTCCTGCCTTTTTGTATCCCCTTACCAGGATAACTGTTGCAGCTGTTAAGTGTATTAGCCTGTAAGTGAAAGGTGTCTGAAGATGTTTCAAGCTACACTAGTGTGTTTGAAATGCAAATGTTCTGTGGAAATTTCTGTACACAAATTATGAGCTTTGGACAATTTGGGTATCACAGATTTTCTCCAAGGATATTTTGTTTTGATTTTTTCTGATGCTCTAACAAAATCAGAGAGAGGGAAGTGGTAAAAGCTAGAGCTTCCTATGAAACCATGGACAAAAGTTGAATGATTGCCCTGTTTCTAAAAATTATGTCCTCTGACTGAGTGTCCTTATTAGGGCTTCATTTTTGAATGCAAAGTAGACAGTACTGGAGGGGAAGGGCTTTTAGGATTTGGGGGATGTTGAATGATGAAACATGCATAAGGCTGTGTTAATACCCTGTCAAATGATAAGGATTTTTTTAACTGCTTGTCTTGGCTCGCTTGCTGAAATGATTCAGGCAGGATCTTGCAGTCAAACGTCTATGCCTGGATGAATTCAGTTGCAGCTCTTATGCAATGTATATCTACAGAAGAGCATAGCAAGTGAGCTGTCTTTGTCTCATCTTTTCTGTGCAGCTGGATCCAAAGCTTTGGATTTATTTACCCCATGTTAGTAGTGTTCTGTGGAATGTTTTAAAGCTGGTTGTTGATCCAGTTACTTTGAGTGATGTTTTTAGTGTTACTGGTAACTAAATTTTGTTGAAACTGTGAAGTGTAGGTTTGATTTTCTTTCCCCTCAGCACACTGTTAGCCTAGAAATATATTGAAATTTCTCAGCAAAAGCACTTAAAGCTCCCCCTCAGTATGGTGGTCATTCATCATCACAGACAAAAAGCTAACCTACTTTTTTTAAATCCTGAAAATTCCATAAGGACGCCACTTCAGATCTGTCTGTTATGAAAGAGTGGCGAAGCTCTGAAAAGCATAATGAGCATAATCCTAAAACAGCTTAGAGAACACACACAGTGCAGGTCATTTAAAGTTGGTTACTTTTTGTTTTAGTTTGGGTTTTGTTTGGGGGGGGTTTGTTGGGTTTTTTTTAAGAGGAAAAGCAAAGCTGTAAAATCTTTCTTTTGGGAATGAGTTTACACACTTTCATAGCTAGTGAGTTGTATGATCTTCAGGATAACTTATTGCTGCATGTTTACACAGATTTAAGAATATATAAAGTGTATCTGAAACAGGCAGGGATTTCATGGCTTACTTCACTCCTTAATTCTTTAAGTACCATTCAGTGATAGTGCAGAGTGAATTCTACCTAGACCTGAAAAAGAGCATTTCAGCTGTGTATTGTTATATAACAGTCTTCCATGGAATTTTCTCTTTATGGTCTGTATTTCACTGATGAACCCTTCAGTTGTATATTGACTACTCTTACAGAAAAAAAATTGTCATCGTGACCTAGAGAAAAAGATAAAATCAAGAAAACTTGGAGTAGTTCACGTGGAGACATGCACCTCTTGGAAAGCGTTTCCACCCGAAGTTTCAACAACTTTTCTGTGAATACTTTTATAGTTGCCGAAGCAAATATTTCTTTTTGTTTTGAAATGTTTTGAATGTTTTGAAATGTTTTGAAAACCTGCAAGAGTGCACATTCGGTTCTAAGGGAAGATGATGGATTTTCATGGTTAAATGTCCCCTTTTCAGGTTCCTCAGCATCACCCAAATCTGTTATATCTCCTAGCAGTGCAGCAGCTAGCAGACTGGCTGGACAAGGTTGTGATTTAATTATTCCCACAGGTACCAAAGCACTGAATGGATAATGCCCTTGTCTCTGCTGACACTCTACTAATCCTTCCATGTTTCTTATTATTTGATGTACTGTTAGCTGGAAATAAAATCTCTGTGGGATTTTGGTGGCTCTCACTTCTGACTTCAACAGTTTACAAATTAATCTCTGTTTTCCTCTCTCTCTAGGCTTCTTTTACTCCATAAAATTAAAATTATAACTGGTATTAATAATAACAAACATTAGATAAAATAGGAACAACCAAAATCTTTTGTTTAGGTTAAAGCTGAAACTTTCAGCATTTTGCCCAAGTGATCACATATTCCAGTGAACTAAGGGGAAAACCATTAGGAATTCACAACATCCAAACTCAGCTCTGCCACTTGACTCATTTTGTGCCTATGGGCAAATTGCTTAACATCTTAGTCTGTTTCCTCCTGCATAAAAGGAGAAAACTTAACTGAGTTACCTCATAAGGAGGTTGAGAGGGTTAATTACTTAATGTTTGCACAGCATGTTGAAGAACACAGTAGAACTTGATGGTAAAGGAGTATCTTGAGGGGTCTGTATAGACTTTTTTCCAAACTCTTGCTTGCATAAATAACTTGGTGAGACTAAGGTGACCGTAAGTAGCAGTAGGGATCAGTCAGGAGTAGTTAAAATGAATATGGACATGAATAAATAAAAATGTTGCTTAAAAAGTGATGATACTTAGCAGTTTTTAATATTTAGGACACTAGGAATTTTGCAAAATGGAAACATGGAATCCACATGATATCCCATACTAGCTTGAAAATGCTGAGAAGTGGCAATTTGTGTGTAGTGACTGGCCCTATTGATTCGTTGCTTTAAATCTCTGCTGGATTTGTACTCATGGTTTGTAGAATTACTTGTTCCTAATACAACGAGCTAATAAAACTGAAATAAATAAATTAAATATTGGCTGAACACATCTTCTGGAAAGAATGACTTTCACTGGAAAAGATTAAAAAACCCTCTGTACTTCATGACAACAGTATGCCAGTAATTGTTTTTTAATGGTCTTCAGGTTGTGAACAGTCTTCTAGATTGACTAAATGCAGAAGAGTGCAACTCGGAGTTTTTGAACATAGATTAAGTAATAAACATGTCTCAAAAGCTGTTTTAACCTTTCAGTATGCTTAATTCAGCCTATTACTCCATGAAATAGTGATATATATATCTATATAAATATATAGATATATAGATACGCATTTTATATCAGTTTTAAAGCAAGTCTTTCTTTCTGGAACTGATTTTAAAAATCTGCTTATTCATATGAAGTTCTTACTGTCACCTTGCTCTGCTTTTGGATGTGCAATTGCACAAGTCTTCCATACCTGCTACTAATCCCTTAAAACAAACTAACAAACAAAAAGCCCAGACCCAAGGCATTGAAGATTTGCTTTGTATCTGATACAGGGGGCAGAGCTCAGCAGAAAAGTGGACCTGTTGTGTTAGCAGATGAAGTAAAGAATCCAGCAATGGAGAAACTGGAATTGGTGAGAAAGTGGAGCCTAAACACTTACAAGGTATGCAGCCATATGTGTATGTATGTATTAAGTGAGTTTGCTACTTTGTATGAAAGTAAGCCTTTGTTGCAGTGAGCAAGAATGTATAGGAAAGGCTTAGTTTTCTTCCAAGTGTAATAGTCTTTGTTAAATCCCTGGTGTAACGTGGAAAATCTTTAATAGGTATTAGTGATTCAGCAAGGTAAACAGTGTTCCATTTCTAACGTTCCCTTCTTCTTTCCAAATGTAGAGATTTTAGTACTAAAGCTTGGAATTAAATCTTTTTGATCTTTTTGACTTGACTGCTGATACAATAAGATTTTAGTTGATGTGAAAAAATCAGGGGCATCTTGAAGTTCTAAACTTGTTAATTGCTATTCTGATGGTTTTGTTTCGTCTTGGCTGATTATTTTTTCTTAGTGTTGTAATAGTTGCTTCAATTTGTGGGTGTTTTATATGCTTCTGTGTCATGATCAGATGAGATTTGATGAAATTAAAAGAATAACATAAGAATAATGAAAAGGTGCTTAAAACACAGCAGTTTGCTAGAAGTGACTCTCTTTAAAAAACTATAAGGTAAGAAACAATTGTCAGGAAATGCATTCTTGTTAAAAGTTTTAAACAAAGACCAGTGTTGAAAAGTAGCTTCTTGTTATGCCTACAACTTAAATGATAGGGTTGTGGACAGGTGCATCAGTAAGGTCTACATCAAACCGTGAAGAAATTACAATTTGTGGAAAGGAAAGTCCAAATCCCACCATTGTTCTTCAGGTCCAGATAAGAATGTCCTCCTGAGTGAGGATGAGAAGCAGGGATAGAGACATTCTACACCTAGTAGAAGCTTATGCTGTCTTTCTGTTAGAATCAGAAGTTTCTTTTTTATGTCTAATTAAATTGCTTTTAGATTTCCTACTTTTCTTGTCATCTAAATACTGTAGCGATGCAGAAGTTGCAGTCCAGTGCTGTCCTGGGGTGCCTTAGGAAGAGCATTGCCAGCAGGTTGAGGAGATGATCCTGCCCCTCTACTCAGCCCTGGTGAGACACATCTGGAGTGTTGTGCCCAGTCCTGGGCTCCTCAGGACAAGAGAGACATGGAGCTCCTGGAGTAGGTCCAGTGGAGCGCGATAAAGATGGTGAAGGGACTGGAGCAGCTTTTGTATGAGGAAAGGTTGAGGGAGCCTTTACAGCAACTGAGAGGGGACCTCATGAATCCCTATGAAGTATCTGAGGGGAGGGTGTCAAGAAGATGGATCCAGGTTCTTCCCAGTGGTGCCAAGCAATAGGACAAGAGGCAGTGGACAGAACTTAAAGCGCAGGAAGTTCCACTTGAACATGAGGAGGAACTTCTTTACTGTGCAGGTGACTGAGCACTGGCACAGGTTGCCCAGAAAGGTTGTGGAGCCTCCCTCACTGGAGGCAATCAAGAACCCTCTGGTCACAATCCTATGCAATGTGCTCTAGTATGGACCTGTCTGAGCAGAGATGTTGAACCAGATGTTGAGCCACTGTGGTCCTTTCCAACTTGACCCATTCTGTGATTCTGTCTGTCAGCTACTCTGGAGTGTGCTGTGGTCCAGTCAGAATACATGCTATTCAGCTGAAGCTGTTCTTCAAAATTCTCCTGTTTCTTTAAAACAGTGATTCTTAGGATCAAATGACCTTTGTGTCACCAAAGTGACCTTTTTCTGTTATTTTTGGTACCTTGATTTAGAAAACAAACCCACAAAAACTCATGATGTCTCAAACTCACTGACATGAAACAACAGCCAGAGGACTAGTGAAAAATGTTGGGAAAAGGGGTCTTGGGTCTTTGTTTAGAACATTCTTTCTTTGCTTGTAGTGTCTGGAAAGTCCAGATATTTTAGATTTCTTTTATGGCTTTTGTTTCTTTTAAGCCTCTGCCTTGCTGAAATCTAAAGTCACACCAGTAATGACATAACAAACACAGACTAGCATTTTCAAAAAACAACTTTTTTACTTTTATCTATTCCCGAGCATGTCTGAGGAGATATGTCAGTTATGGTCTTTCTAGGATTCCATATTGACTTGCTGTCCACTCCTTTTTTGAGGTGTAGCATCATACAGAGAACTTACAAATTCATTTTGAGTTGATGGAGTGCTGTGCAACTGTACTTGGAGATGCAATACATTTGTGTTGTAGGCTTCATTCAAAAAGCATATTTAATATGGTGAAGGACAGTATTTAAATTCGTGGACATAATGGTTTGCTTTGGTTCCTATCAGGAAGATCATGAGAAGAATTGTCCTCCTTATCCCATAGTAGCTAACTGTTCATAGGTTTGGAGATGCAGAAATAAAGGACAGGAGTAAATGTTAGCACTTGAATACCTCTGAATTTAAAATCCCTGGTATCAGTGTACCAGATATTAATACACAAGGGGAGTTAGTGGTGAAATTTGCTGTTAGGAAGTTCTTTAGGAATCTGCCATGAGTAGTTCCTATACCATGATGTCTGTATTGGGAGAAACCTAAATTATTTGGTACGTTCAGAAGTCATTCCCAACTGTAAATGCCTTTGCAGCTACCACTGCCCTTCACATTTTCTAGTCGAATGCTCCCTAGTAACCATGAGTTAGTGTGAAGAGAAATCATCCTTCTTTCCATAGTCTAGTGACAAGATCTTTTGCTGTTCTTTCTTCTGCCCACGCTTTCGCCTTTGGATGAGAAAGAGGTTTTCAGTCTAGCAAAAAATATTTAGGCCCAAGAAAGTCAAGACTCTTCTTGACTTTCAGCAATTCTAACAAGCTTATCTTTTTGTTTTTCATACAACTTCTTAAACTTTGAGGAAAAAAAAAGACAAACCTGTTTGAAAAACCTCTCTAAACCTGGCTACTAGTAAAACATTTATTTCTGTGACATGTCCAGTAATGCCTCTGTTCATCTTTGGCATATATGGTTTAAAATATATTTCTCTTAAATGTATTTCAGTAACTTTTTTTCCCTCTAAGTTTTTTTCTTAAGCTTTTCATTGTGTGACTTCTTTTTGAGTCGCATGGTCTTTTTCATTACAGTTTCCTTTGTAGACATCTTAGAACAAAGCACAATGGTATTAATGCATGGAATCTTATTTGTTAGTGAGAATATAGAGCAATTTGTGTTCTTGTAGTGTGTACTAGTCCACTTAGAACTGGAGTAAATGAAAATAGATTGGGGCATTTTCTTTATCTTTTGCTGCTTCTGAGTTAACAAAGTAGGCAATATAAGTCTTTCCAATTACTGGTTTTTCCTCACTTGTCACTGCTAGGCTTTTTTAGGTGTTTTGCTGTAATTTATGAAGCAAATATCCCTTGGATGGAAACAATTCCTTCATTTGTAATTTATCCTTGCTTTCAAAAATTTTGATTTCCATAATCCAGATCTTTCTCTCACATTTCCATGGGGGTTTGTGTTTGTGTGCGTCAGCTCTTTTGGAAAATAGCCAAAATTTGACCCTCACTTCCATGGTTCCTAATGAAAGGCTTATTTATGCTCTGAACACACTCAGAGCTAAGCTGTATTTTGCAATTTCTCTTGGAGTCTGTGGTAGTAAAGTTGTATTCTATGTTATGATTTATTATGCTGCCCAAAATTCTGATGCTTGACAGACAAACATCACCTAGATTAGCTGTGCTTTTTCTTGTGACTTACTTGAATCTAACAAAGTAGCCCAAATAGTCTGTATCTTCTGATCTAGACTTTAGGGGTCATGATCAACTTGATCTCCTTGACCATTCTTGAGTCTCTCCTGTGTTCATCTATTACATTAAGAATGTACATGAAAGTTCTAGCATGTTGAATGTGCATCTGCATCTGACACAAGATGATATTAAAACTAAAGTCCTGGAAACCTGGGAAATCCAGTGCTGTAGTGTATTTGGGGACTATGTTATAAGATAAGCTTGGGCATTATTTAATGAAAAAAAAAAAATAGCAGCTTTGTGTTAGGTTAAATTCTTTCAGAGTAGTTGTGGCCTTGACTAACTTAATGTCTTTGTAACTTTTGCCTCTAGCAGTAATTTTTCACATGTTTTAAGTTGGTTATCCGTTCATGCCTTGGGACCACATATTAACTTCAAGTAACTTACTATAGCAGTGAATAATTCAGCTTTCCATAGAGGAACTGTATAGCTTTGCCACACATCTGCTTTGCAAATGGCTTCTCCCTTGTCTCAGTCAAGGGAAACCCCACTGCACATCTTGGGAGGCTGAATGCCAAGCTGGGCTCCAGTCTCTGGCAGAGAAGGTGTCACAGATCAGTGGAATGTGGTAGCAGCCTGCTCTGCCACAACCATAGGCTGGGTGAGAGTGTCTACAGCCACGGAAGAGCACGTTTCCTGCTCAGTGTGTTAATGAACTGCAAACCTACTAAGAATTTGACTGAAGACAGAAAAGAAATTGTCTGTCTGAGTCGATCATCTCTGTTTTAAAGATGTGTAAATAACGAGTGCATTTTAATACTTCTGCGAATTTCTCAGTAAGAGTTCCTAGTTTCCTAGTTAGCTTTAAAAAACTTGCTGAAAACCATCACCTTCTTACTTGCCCCCTAAAAATCCTCAAAAACAACAATTTTGGAAAATAAAAGATGGATGTTCTGGAACTGGATGATTGGTAAACAAAGCCCGAAAGATTATTAACTAGACATTTTTATGCAGAACAGTAACGCTCCTATGAACTGACTTAAATGCAGTGCGTTAAAATCCTTCTTTTAACTTAATGAGATTCACCAAACCTATAAAGAGATAAGTGTTCTTTTACTTGAGAAACAATTAGTTATGCTCTTGATTTGCTAACTTGAATATTCATCTTAGTAGAAGTTGAGACTTGTCCAACTGTTCTTGCTGAGTCCTGATAAACTTCTAAAGACTGTGTTGTTTTTTCAGTTTGTTGTGCAAACGTATGTTGGGAGGGGTGGTTGTGAAAGAATTGTGTGTAATTATATGTCCCTTGAAGCTGAAAATGGGTGTATGCTGTGTTGTCTTGAATATACTTGTGTCTTTGTAATTTAATTTTTTTTCTATAGTGTACACGTCAGATCATCTCTGAGAAACTGGGTCGTGGCTCAAGAACAGTAGACCTGGAACTAGAAGCTCAGATAGATATACTGAGAGATAACAAAAAAAAATATGAAAATATCTTGAGACTGGCACAGACACTGTCCACGCAGCTCTTCCAGATGGTGAATACCCAAAGGCAACTTGGAGATGCATTTGCTGACCTGAGTTTGAAATCATTGGAGCTTCATGTAAGACTTTTATAGTGTTAAAAAAATACAGTGGCAGAGATGAAGATAAGCCTAATTGACTCGTGCAGGGTATCTGCTAGTTAGCAGCTACTTTTATAAACATTGTAGTTAGCAATATATTACATACTCTTTGTGTTGCAAGCTTATGTCATTCACTTAAAACTATAGGAAATTATTGAAATTACTGTAGTTCTTTATTGTTCCTTAAATGTTACCCTCTAGTTGATGGTTGAACTCAAGAACTGATAATTTTGCTTTGTAGAGAAGATGCATTTTAGTAGTACTTTTGCATCTAATGAAATGTCGTCAAAGTGTTCCAGAGTGTTACATCATTTCAATTACAAGATGTCTTTGGGGAATGTGCCTGGAAATAAGTAGATTAGGGCACATTACTTCCTTTGCACACATGGAATGTGAGCAAATTCTTTTTCTGTAGCATATTTAAGCATTGAGATTTGATCTCAAAGTCCTTTTTTAATCAGAATTTTTCTACTAATAAGACTGATCTGTATTCTTACGTTGTCTGGAGTTGCTGAGCAAGAGAGGCAATTTTGAGATACCTGGGGTTGTTACGATTTCATGGTTTAGAAGTTTATGTAACACTGGAACTTGACACTCGTAAAGCTGTTTGCTGTAAAGAGAGACAAGATGGATGTTGCTTACGGAGTATAGTAGCTGGCTTGTTTCTGCATTGCTTAGTCTGCATTTGCAACATTAAAAAAATTGATCCTTTGGAAAACCAATATTAAATGGTTTAATAATTCCCTCAAATGTAGCTGCTGAAACAGCTCAAATTATCTTTGTGATTTTAAAAACATCTGTCTTTTCATAATTGTCTTTTCCCATTGAGTTTTAAGTGAGTAGGTGGAGTTCATGCTTGCACAGAGAAACCTTAAGTGATAGCTAGCTGAAAAAATGTGAAACTCCTACACTAATGTGGAGGAATTTTTAATATTAGCCTGACAGATGAAAATCTGTGAATGTAGAGCACTTCTAGCAGCTAAGAAATGAAATGATCTGCTAAAAGAAGCTTTTAATAATCAGTTTATTCTTGACACAAATATGGGCATGTGGTTTGTGGCAGAATTTAGTGATTGTTATGAAGTATGTGCTGAAGCTGGATGTTTGTTCCAAAACGCTGATGGAATCTGGCATCATGCTCCTTTAATGAGTCTTGGGGTTTTTCCCATGATTAGCTTGTAACTTCTAATGGGAATACTGATCTTCCAGGTTCTTTCAGTGTATTGGTCTTGGGATTTGTTTCCATCATTCATCTCTTGTGTATATTCTTGAATGAGGTTGTTGATGAAAATCAAATAAAGGTTTCTGCTGCTATAATAAAAGTTACCTAACCTTTGCTTCTTGGAGACTTGCCTGGTGTTTGTCTCTTTCCTCTTTGTGTTTTCTCTCTGTTCAATCCGTAATATATTGTCATCTGCAGCCTGGCCTACTTTTGGATATTTGGATTTTTGACTCTAAAATTTGTGCAGGACTAAAAGTAAAATTTCTGAACAGTTAGCCTTTAATGTTTAATGCAATAACAGTATATAAGCTTAAATAAAATGAAAAAGCTGCCCAAGTCTCAAGGTAATACTTCTTTTATACGTGGTAACAAACCAAAATTTTGATGTGGTATCTGGTGCGATATTACTTCATGTGAATGGGTTGCTGTTTCTCTTTATATCCAAAAGACAACTGCTGGTTCCAGGCTCATGTGCCTCTAATTATATAGGCAGATGAATCCAAATTTTAATTGACCTGAGCATAGAGTATGAACAGAGTGTAAACTCCTGGTGAAGAAGGGATTTCCTGTATGTTTTGTAAGAGGTATCTGTAGAGGTCATGGACAAAACTGAAAAGTTTGTATTGAAACTATGAGCCATCGGAAGGATGTGATTGTTGGTTAGCATATTCCTTAGTACTGCAGGCCACTGCAGTCCCGTCCTTCTTACGTCCCTCTTTGAACTGGTAGTGTTATTCATTTGGGTCTGGGATGATCTGAGTGAGAGGACCAGCTGGGAAACTAATTGCAATCTTGCCTGCAGGAGGGAAAATAGATGGAACTAAGCTGCTGTAAGGGGCAGTCCTACTGCTGTTGTCTCTGCCAGCATGCTGCTATTTCTTCTCAGTGCTACCACTCGTGTTAGCTGTGGGGCTGGCAATGTTAGAGCAAAGCCAGCTGGAAAATACTTGTTTTGGGTTTTTTTCCCAGCAAAATCTGTAGCAATTTAGCCAGCTGCTTTTGCTGCCTAAGCAGCTGTACAAAGCCAAGATAACAGATCTTCAGGAGTGTTTACAGGACTTAGCTCATGAAAACTTGCCATAAGTTCTCTTCCTTTTTTCTTCTCCTTCAATTGCATACTTCCACTGTCCCTTCTTTTCTAGAGGATTCTTCCCTTACCATTGCCCATTACTTTACTGTCATGAACTTGTTAACATGAAGTATCATTTGGCTCTGGTGTTCATTTTCTAGAACAGATGAAAGGAAACTGGGAGAATTCAGCACTTCTGAGTCAGTTGTTGGCAGTGTGCAAGCCTAAAAAGACCAAAGTTCCAAATATTAACCTAGTGTGTTTTACAGTCATTACAACCAGGGATTGTACTCTTCTGTGAGAACTCCCATCTGTAGAATACAGAGATGCCATATGGATGACATAGATAGAACAATTGGATTCACTTAGCATCCATGCATTAGGAAAATCTTTGCAGTTTTGGTCAGCTTATACTGCTGTTAACAAAGAGATGTGGACAAATACATGTCTAAATTTGACTAAAATGCCTTGGAAATAATTTTGCCCTTGTCTCTTCGAAATTTATGGATGAGCTATATTAAAAAATTTATTTGCTATTCGTTATAATGTGCTGCTCTTCAATTATTTACAGCCTATAAAAGCATGATAAATGTTGGGGTTTCTTGCAGTGCTGCTTTCCAGAATTTAAGAATAAAATTTAATAGCTGTGTGCCTTTGTGAATTTAGATACATTCCTGTATTTAATGTAGCAGTGTCTCTGTTCGTATTAAAGCCTTACCTAGACAACCACAAGATTAAAACCCTGCTGAATGACAATGTGAAGTTTGCATTACCACTTACTTTTAAGTAACATTCAAGATATCAGAGTGCAGAAAAATCACATTATAAAATAGGATTTAACATAATGTGTGGTAACAAAATTGTAAACTATGTTTTACTGATGTTGGAGAGATTTCATAAGAACTGTGAACTAAATATTGTATTGCAATCATAATGGTTTAATCATAATCATATCCAGACAGAAGTGAAAGACCTGCCACATCTGTGTTTGCATTTTTTTTCACTTTTATATAGTTGTTAATGAATGCTATGATTTCAATTGATCTACAGCTTTATTTTCTCTGTTCTTTGTTTATAGGAGGAATTTGGCTACAATGCAGATACGCAGAAACTTCTAGCTAAAAATGGAGAAACACTTCTTGGGGCTATTAACTTTTTTATTGCCAGTGTGAATACATTGGTGAATAAAACAATTGAGGATACCTTGCTGACTGTGAAACAGTACGAAAGTGCCAGGTAGCTATCCTGTGTCTAGCTCTTTTCCTTACGAATTTATCCTTCTGAAGCAGACTCTGTATCAGCTTAGGACTTGTGTTTGAGTGACTAACCTGTCAGATAAAAACCTTTTAACACAGCTCTCATCTAATGAGGGTTTCTGTTTAACTGTAAATGATTGCACAGATCTTCAAATGTTTTGTACATGTTCCCTTGTAGACTATGAATTTTACTTGTTAGCTGTAGGAGTAATTATAGCTGTTTTTTCCCACGTGCTAGATTAAGGTGGCTTTCTAAGTAGCGTGACAGGGGAAGATTAACACCTTTATCCAGCTGCATTGCAATAGGTAAAATAATCTCTTTGACTGAAAGACATTTAGTTTTGTGCCTCTGTTGAGGAACAATGCCTGCAATTCACCCTATGCAGAAGTTGCAAGCTTGGTCAGAAAGGGGAGAATAAAGCAAATTTCTTAGCAAGTGAATAATGGCTTTCCTACCCTGGAGAAGATTACTTTTAGATATGGCATAGTATGCTAAAGCTGGGTTCCTTTTTCCTGCCAGAGACTCGTAGCTGTTTCTGATGAGTGGTGCCATTCTGACTTCCTTTCACTTACCAGAATTCCTTTAATTTGATAAAGGATGTAGTTTATGTATATAATGTTTTATGATATTTGAGGATTTTAGGTGAGAAATTGCAAACTGCTTGAGTTACTAATTTCTTTCTGCCTCTTTTTTGTTCTTTTCTAGTGCTTATTTTTTAAAAAATAGTAAGTTATTGTTTTGATATTTATATAAACTTTCAGAGGCATGACAGGCAGAATTAATGTGTAGATAAGGTATTGCTTTATTTTTGACACGTTTTAAAAAAAAGGGTTTTTACATTTTTCAGGTATCCCCTTGAAAATTTATGCAAAATGTATCAGCTGCGATTGTTCTTGTCAGTCATTTTCAATATATGGTTCTTCCCTCCTGAAATACCTTCATTGCTTTCCCTTTCTGTTCACTAAAGAAATCAAATATTTTGCCATTTTAATAAGGCAAATAAATTGTAAAGGTTCTTCACTGACATGGCTAGTTCATCATTTTGCTCTGTGAAAATAGGTTGCATTTATTTCTGTGCCTCTTCTTTCCTGTCCCCAGTTGTACTTTAGCATTCATCTGTTCCCATCTTCTATCAGCTCTCTGCTAGTTTAATAGTTTCCTTTTTGGAATTAAGCCATAAATTACATATAAATACTCAGTGATAGCGGCAATGAGAATCAGGAAGAGCCCTGTTAATATTACTTCTCTTACCTCTGAAAATATTGTATTTTTCTTTTCTACTGAAAACTGTGTTTTATAACCAGTTTTTAATCCTGATTTCTTTTCAGTTTAAGAAATGTCTGTAAGAAAACATTTTTAAAAGGCCAGAAATAATGTGGTGTGTCCCATTAAAATTGGTGTATATGCTAGTTTCCATTATTTGACAGCTACAAAAAAGTATGGAAGAGTAATGCTTTGGGCAGGGCTGTACCAGCACCATCTTTTTGCAGTCTGTTTTTCCATACGACAGACAAGTTCTCAGAAAAATACTTGTGGAAGAGCTATGAAACTGTCCAATTACTGCATATGGAAAAGCCTGAAGCATGCTGAAAACGCTTTAGGTCAGAGTTTGGTGTAAGTGACCTGTTCCTCAAACATCTGCTTAAAGGGGGTGTCATGTTCTTGGTGTGTCTCTTACTCTCAACACAAACTCTCCAGTGAACTGATTCAACAGCAGATGAATGACCTGAAGAATATTTGCTAGCTTTTTCTGGGTTAGTAGGTTGAGATGTCCTGGGAAAAGCTTTGGCTACTGAAGCCTGTGCAAAACAGAAGGCTGAGAGCATGTTAGCCAAGAAAGGAACAGAAAAGGGAGGGTGGTTGTTGAGCCAGCTTTATACAATATGCTTCAGGGTGGGTTTCCTTGATAAATAAGAGGAGGGAGAAAAAAACTTGCCCGTTTTTTGGGGTTTTTTTTTGTACTTAACTGTTTTGTTCATCTTCTGTTGTACTTGGCCTTTTATGTGAGGTCAGTTTCGAGGCACTGCTCTTAGATGATTTTTTTTTGCCTTCTCCTCTTTCTCCTCAGGATTGAATACGATGCTTATCGAACGGACCTAGAGGAGCTGAATCTTGGCCCTCGTGATGCAAACACTCTGCCAAAGATTGAACAATCACAGCAACTGTTTCAAGCGCATAAAGAGAAATACGACAAAATGCGTAATGACGTCTCTATCAAATTGAAATTTTTGGAAGAAAATAAGGTAAGCAACTACTTTTTGTGTTATGTTTAGGAGTTTTGTTCTAGAAGTTACTGCTTTCTAGACATATTTTGAAATATGTATTCATTTGAAAGTAGAGCAAGCAACAACAATAAACTGAATTTTCTGAGTTCTTGCTGTATCGTACATTCTTAGAGCAAGCAGGTTTAGAAGTCCCTAACCAAGCTGCTCCAGCTACAAATGACAAATATTGTGGCAGTAAGTTTCTTGTTGTTTCAGAGTTTCAGGAGGTTTCAAGTTTGCAAAAGCATTACTTTTCCAATTTACTTTTAATGGTTAAATGAGTCACGTATTTACTGATTTAATATTCAGAGTAATATGTGTGTTTGGCAACATTGTCGTGGAGGTTATGTGCAAAGAAAGCAATAGAACTGTGGAAAGGCTTCTTCAAAATTAAGCTGTAAGAATTTGAACTGAGAAGTACTATTTTCTATAATTAATGGCCTTTTAGTTTCTTAATTTAAAATAAGACTCTTGAACTGTTGGTTTGAAAGGGCGGGGGAGGGTTCCATGTTTATTTCAACCGTACCATTTCGTCCATACCCTCTTAATGATGGGATTCTTACCCTTCTTATTCTACCAGGAGAAAATAAAACTGCCATACAAAACTTTTGAACTGTCTTTTCTTTGATAAATAAGTCCTTTCAAATTGTCTCTAATTAGATGTGAAAATTATGGTCTCTCAAGATCTAATTTTTGTTCATACTCATGGTAAATGAGATAGTTATAATCATGTGGTGTATATTTCCCATGTCTTTGGAGGAAAGAAAATGGGATTAAAACTTACATAAGAGATAGTCGTCAGTTTATCCAGGGTTAGCATTATCAGTGGGTTAACATTTTCAGTAAGGGTTGATTAATATATTTTAAAAATTTAAACACAGGTAACAACAGCCTGTCAAAGAATATATGACTGGCCTAAGATGACAATAGCAAGCCATGCTTCTTACATGGAAGGAGGAAACTTCAAAGGAAAAATCATGAGGACAAACTAAATAAATTAAAATGGATTATTATTTTGTATTCTTGAATGTAATATTATATATTTAATTGCATCAGCTTATTAGAATAAAGATGGAGGTCAGGGAAGAAACATGAACCATCAAGATGATAAAGTCAAGAAAACCAGCAAACTTTTTGGTTTCCAAAACAAAATATGCTTAAAACATAGCTCCTAATACATGCATCTGCATTAGGACTCCCTGGTCTGGAGTTGTAACATGGTCTGGAATCACATAACCATCAAAAGTTGGCTTTGTGATGAACCAAATCATCAGGTGATGAAAAAACTGGCATTGGCCTGACTTTTTTTCAAATTCTTGCTGAAAAAATTGGAAAATAAAAGGATTGAAAAAATTCATATTGAAATTAATTTTTTTGAAGAAGCTGAAGTGTCGTCTAAATGCTGACACTGATTCTTAAATTAGAAAATGCTCCTGAGAACTGGGTTTTAAAACTGCTAGGTTGAAAACAGGTGTGGTGAAGGTGTCTTCCTACTCTCCCCACCTTTGTTTCCTTCTTTTAATAAGTTTTTTGCTATCACTACAATGTACTTCTGTTAAAATGGTTTAATTCTTTGAGCTCATATCTGTACAGGAATTCTGATGATTAAGTTCAAATTAGTTTAAAATTTGGAAGGAGGACTTACCCTCCTTCCTCATGGTTTCCATTATCTATATAACATGCTTAAGAATTTATATTTATATGTATAGGAAGGCTTCAGAGCCAAAGCATTTTACTTCCATCTGGCACAAAACACATTTCCATATTTTTTAAAAACTATATTAGATAGTTTAGGAAACACTGAAGAAGTTGTCTTCCCAGTGACAGTCTTGAATTAGACCAAGCATCCTGTTACCAGTCACAGCGTACAAATTGTTTCTGAAAGAGATTGTTTTTTCCTTCCTGCCTTTTAGATTAATAGAGTAGGGAATCTCACATGCTTCAACCTTTTTATCAGTGGTTGACATTTCTCAGTTGAGACACTAGAGATGTAAAAATATTTACTAAAGGGTGTGTGTAATTTGTTCCCAAATGAGCTATGGAAAGGACTTCCTTTACACTTAAATATTGGCTTAAATATAATTACCTGCTGAGAACTTTTCTGAGATAAGCCTTACTTTATTTTTTTTCTGTTTATTGTGTAAGATGACATTTTGTCATCATGGCAATACTTGGAAGCGAGTGAAGGAAGTAGCTTGCCCTGTAGTGTAGGAGTAGCAGGCAGGATGGCATGTGCCTGCCTTGGAGAAGAAGGGCATAAAGTGATGGAGAAGCAGTGGAAAGACAAAGTGATGTGTTGCTGTTCTCATCAGGGTCCCTGCACTGAAGCGCAGAGCAGCAGTGTATGAACCTTGCACTGCAGTGGCCTTGGACAGAAAAGCTCAGTCTGTGGTTTGCAAACCTTTTGTTTGCTGCAGCTGAGAGTGCTGGCACAGAAGCCCTGCCTTTTACACTTCAGCTGCCTTTAAAAAAACAAAGTGTAAGAAGGGAGCAGGAGCAGCAACAATTCTGTGCTGTCTGCTCTTGGTGGTGTATTTGTGTGAAGTACTTGTTCTCAGCGTAAAGTGAGCATTCAACTTTTTATAATGGCAGTAGGTGAACAGAACTTTGTTTCCTGAGGAAATACACTCAGTCTCGTCTCTTGATGAGAATCTGTTTTGAAGAGAATAGCTACTGGAGGAAAAGGGAGTATTTGATATTCTGGGAGGAGCAGAAAGAGCGATCAGGAGAATCTTTGCAGAGTTTCCGTGTAACATTGGTTGGTAGGACTGAGATGGGTCCCAGTGTGGCTGTCTGATAACATTTCTTAATTAAGTGCAGAGATCAGATATAGAACAGAATAAACCCGAAATGACTTTTTAGTTCAGGTTTTCCCTGTTCTTGCTGTTTGGTTTTCCCTGTTCTTCTTGTGTTTATGGCAGCATAAATCTATTGGTTCAGTCAGGAGCAGTTCAGCCATCAGCAGTGTGTTCCTAATAAGTGGTGCTGCAAAGAATCTCTGAAGCCAGTTTAACTGGCTGGTGGGCACCAGTTGGTCTGTGTTGCTGCAGATGTCACTAAAGAACTTATAATCTAGATGGCTCTATCTAGGTTTTCCCTATATGGGGAAAAGGTATCACATGGTTGCAGGCTCTTTGTGCCTGTTCTCCTCAGTTCATATGATAATTTTTCAATTAAAAGCTCTGATAGGCTCAGAGAGTTGCATTTACAGTAAAGCTGGAATTTCAAGTTTCTGTCTGTAAAACCAAGATACACAAGACTGCTATTGACTTTTATTACCACATTTGGTCTTGAAGTTAGAACTCATTTTTCTTAATGCTGGTTCAAAGTTTTATTGTTGTATACCCAGCTGGCAGAGTTCTGTAGAAGTTTGTAGCATTTGCTAGTAGTGACTGTAAGAATAGTTGTAGTCAAAATCTGCATTTTATAGATAGTTAATTTTTTTAGAATAAGGATGATGTCCTGTTCTTAGCTCAAAGATTCCTGTCATTTTTGAAAACAGTTCTAGGGGATTTTGTCCTTTTGAGAAAAAAACCCTGTTACTCTTGGATGCACTTGAGAAATGCCTAATACTATTCTATACAGAGAAGAAAAGTGACTGCACTGTTGTGCTTCAGAAATTTGATTCTTAAATGCTTGCTTCTACAAATGAAAGCAGTCTGCAATGCAGGGGAGACCGAGATGATGAAACTGTTCAGACTAAGTACCTTCAAATTAAGATAGCTAGCAGAAAGAATTGTGATGGTTGTGAGGAGGTACAAAGTCACAGAAAGACTTGAAGGGGTGCTGTCTTTTTTGTCTTTTGAGGTGGTGAAATAGGCTGAATGAGGAGGGTGTAAAGAAACACACACATTCTGTGCCACAGAAAATGCAGTGTTCAGAGGGAGGTGGGGAAAGAGGACAGTATTTAGAAAGAACTGAAATGTTAAGAGCATCCATATGAAAAGTCAAATCCAACTTAAGTATATGACACTTAGGTCTCCTGTGTAGGTTGTGTCTTGGTTTTTATGCTTATCCGCAAAGTCCAGTTTTGTTTTGAGATATGTTTGTCAGTTGTTTTATGGAGTGTTTACTCTGTTTATAATTAGGAACAGATATGTGTATGTAGTTAATTAACAAGGAACAAAGATTTTAACTGTTGTTCAACTGTAAAGCACAATGGCTTTTTGACAGCTGTGTTAGTCATACATTGGAACCTGTATTTTAGCTATATTTTAAGCACCATACCATTAGCATCCTTAGACTGAGGCAAATCTTCAAACACTTCTTTCCTGGAATTGGTGCTGCAGCTTGCTGATCAAGAATTGGCCTTTACTGCTGTAATCTGACAATTGTTTAAAGGCTTTGCTGAAAAACAATGTGATCTCTTCATCTCTCCCTTTCCCCCCGTTGCCTTCTCTCTAGTGTTTGTAAAAGTGTTTTTGCAGCTGTGAAGAGAATCAGACTGGGGAACTGATCCAGGTTAAAGCAGATACGTTGTCATCTGCTTAATTTTAATCTAGATCTGTTCTCTGATCCAACTGACTACATATCTGCATGAATGTTTTGGCAACAGAGGGCTAAGGTGAAATATAGTGTAGAATTTGGAATCAGTGCTGTAAGTAAGATACTTTCCCATTCCCCAGACTGGAGTGAGAGTCTTTCATGGGAAAAGTGGGTAAATTTGAACTTGATTTTAAATGAATAGTTGGTGTTCAGTCCTTAGCTGTGATTGCAAGTGGTTTTGCTATGGACATTGCGTGTTTTGACGTGCTACAGCTTTTTTCTCTTTGCTGGCTGCTGCTTTATAGTAGAGCTTTTTTGTATGGTGTCAGACAGTTTAAGTGGTCTTTTTCTAGAAAAACTGTGTCTTAAAGTTACTTGAATGAAGCTTTGGAAAAGAAGATCCCACCATCACTTTTGGCTTTCACTTAGCAATCAGCTTCTGAAGGAGAAGAGTTGAAGTTGTAACACCTTGAACCTCTGCAACTAGTTTGATAACAATCACAAAATCTATACCACAATCATCTAGGGGATAGAACCTCATACAATGAGGTAGCTTTAGTAGCTCAAAAAATCCCTCCAAAACAAACCATGTTTTTTTCAGTCCAAATTACCTGCCTCTACACTGTCAATTCCTGCCTCTGTGTCTGTGTGTGCATGCACACATCCTTGAGCCTAGGCCTGACTGAATTTGTTAAATTGCCAGAAGATTTTGGGGCAGTTCGGAGAAGGTTTATGTGAAAAGCTACCCTAACAAAGTACCAAATATAATCTCAGACTGATGGACTTGGGCTGGGAGAGGAGGTGCATTACCCATTTTATTTGAGTTCCTAGAACTCTTGTAAGCATTTTAATAATATGCTACAATAGTGAGTGTACTTGTCTGTAGAATTCCTGGCTTGGGTTGCATGAAGTCTTGCATGTCAGTGATGAAAGAATCTGCTCAAGAAAAGCACTGTGCTTTCTATCAAAACTTTTTAAAAGCAAACCCTTCATGTTGTTGTAACAATTTCCACTTGTAAAGTGTAATATTTTGGTAATTAACATTTTTATAGATGAAAAACATGTATGTTTATATACTTGTCTGCCCACACAAACTGAAGAAGAGGCCAAATTTTATGACTCAATAAAGAGTTTGAACTCTTTTGAACAAGTGTAGTTTGCTAAATCCTGTATCTACTAGATGTTAAAATGTCTGTATTTGATAAATTCTCTAAATTCTTATGTAAATAAAAAGTTGTCTAAAGATATGATGGAGAATTCCTTTCTAATTATTCACACCTCTCATGTATTTTCTTGGAGAGGCTTTTGGTGGAATAAAGTATCATTTTACACTGTTAATGAGACAAAAAGCCTTTTCTTTGGCATGTATTTGCATAAATTAACCTGAATTATTAGTGGAATCATAGGGAAAAAACATAGGAATTCCAATTTTCTGATGTCAGAGCAAATTAGATGAAAATTTGCACCAGCAGAGAACAGCTTATCACTTAATTTTTGAATTGAGTCTGCTAGTCAGTTTAAAAAGTTATATAATTAGAAACTTTAACTTTGTGCAGAATTTTTATATATTCCTGCCGGGATACACACACACACATGCTCAGTCCTTTTTTGTTAAGGAGTTTTTAAAATATATTTATTTCATTTCTGAGTAAGTATTGCACTCTTCAGGTGTCATAGGATGCCAAATACAGCGATGAGGGGTTTAATCAGAGCTATCTCATGAAATGAAGATGATATGGTGTTTCTGTATTGAGTCGCATGCATTTCAGAGAAGCACAGAGAAGCCATTAACAACCTGTTAAAACAGGCAAGGCCCACTGGTAGGCATAGGCCAAAACTGACCCAAGGACAGTTTTGATTCCCAGCGTGACAAAAATAGACTGTCCCTTGTGGATTGTGCTGAGAGATGAGACAGTGATCTAGTATGGTAGAGAAAGCTACTGTTGCCTCCCACATCTTCCCTTGCGGCTCTCTCAGCCACCGTGTTCCTCTGTTCCCTTTTACGTTGGCTGCCTGCTGCTGGGCTCAGCCTTGTAGGCTGGAAACAGGTACAGGGCCACCACCACAGGGATCTGGGGTCTGACACAAGAGTAAGGTTGTACTGGGCTGAGAGTACACTCAGGAATAAAAAGGACAGGGTCTGGCTGCAGGAGAAACTGGACAGATGCCTTTCAGCATACTGCTGTCCATTCACAGCTTCAGGTTTCCTGGTGTGCTAGGGTGGAAATGTATAATTTGCTTAACTTTGTCTTCATCAGTGAGGCTGTAGCTTGGTGTCATAGACCAGGCTGGGAGAGAAGAACCGTGGTGCCCTCCAGCTGCCCTTGTGCTCTTTTCCCCAGGTTTTGGTTGCTGCTGTGACAGGAGAATTTCATTACTATTTTGACTTTGCACAGATATTAAAGTCAAGATATTGACAATAATCCTGTGTTACAGGAGAAGGGGATGAAATATTGCTGGGAAAAGGACATCAGTTTTATTTGATTTAGGTGTCCATGAGCTGGAAAGCAGCAATTCTCTGCAAGGTGGGAAAACACATAAACTGTATACTCAGATAATGCCATTGCCATGTACTGTTTCAGGGAGGTCCTTTTGGCCTGCAGGCACGTATCTTAGAGGTTTGGCATCTAATTTTAAGGCATTAAGTACTTGTAATCAAGTGTTTAATATTTGATAACAGCATAATGTTATGCTGTTTAGTGAATTGTGTTTGCTCTGTGCATGCTGCGTTGGTATTGACTGGTATAAACACACTTTATGAAAACTCTGAATCTTTAATGTTAAAGAAATTAATCTTTGCATTTGGTATCTGTATTTTTAAGTTTCGTTAAATAAATCTATAGGAAATCTGAGCATTTCAAATACACCTATTTCTTTATAACTGACCTGTGATGATGTTAACATCAGCCTCCTCCTCCTCTTATGTCTCTCTCCTTGCCTGCAGGTGAAGGTGTTGCACAATCAGCTTGTTCTGTTCCACAATGCCATTGCGGCGTACTTTTCTGGCAATCAAAAGCAGCTTGAACAGACACTTAAACAGTTCCACATCAAATTGAAAACTTCTGGAGCAGATGCCCCATCCTGGCTTGAAGAACAGTAATCAGATCATAGAAGAGGACCCAAAGTTAACCTAAATTTTTTTAAATCTGAGAATAATTAAGGGTTGGGGTTGAAGGACTGTTGTAGTGATTCTCAAATGGACAGCTTTAATTTTTTTCCCCTTTTATAATACTGTAAAACTGAATTTGATAGGAAAGTGGGTGACTTTAAGGTAACCAAAAGTAATTTCTGTAATTTCAAATACAGAGCACTCCTTTTGTATGTAAAAGTTGGCAGTTATTTCTGTAACTGGGATAGGGGAGGGAAAGAGGGAGGGGAAACAAAACTATTATAGATTTGCACTGACAAATGATGCTTGTGATTTCTGGTATTTTGGTGGCTAGTCAAAATATTTCCAAACGGAGGTTTATATGATTTCTACCAACATCTAGTATTTTATAGATGAATATAAAAAATGTCTTTAATAATTTTCATATGACTTTTAAAAAAAGGAGAAAGATAAAAGAATATTTTGTAGATTAATAATATAAGACCTATATGTGATATGTGCATATAAGGCAACAGTAGCAGATGGCTCATTGACAAGTGGAATTGCAACAAATGTCTTTTTTTAAAAATTTACCTTTCCATCAAAGGGTTATAAAAACACTAAAGCAAGAATCACTGTCAGTCTGAGGCTTCTGAGCACACAATTTTGCTTTGCACCAAGTGGTTGGCTGAGTGAGGCTAACCATTAAATGTACTAATTTCATTTAAAATGTTTCTTTCTCTATAAAACAAATACCGTACTAGCCTTAAATCACAGGTATGTGCCTTTTTATAAGATAATATTTTCCACCAGTGTACATAATCTAAGAACCCTTTCATGTAATAGTTTGTCAGTTCCCAACAAGGGGAAGACAAATGCTGTGTCATTGTACACTTAGAGCAAATTACAGCTTTAGTTAAACTTCATGTTTAACAGATATGATTTTGAGAGGAAATCAGGCCAGTTTGTTTTTTCTGTTTAATTGAAAAGCATACTTCAGTAATGGGAGTAAAATGGAGGACACATTTTTAATTTCTTCATCATTTCTGTAGTCCTTAAATGTAAAATTATATGTCAATTTTATCATAGACATTTTAAATTCAATGTATTGGAGTCCTCATTTGCACATGTTATGTTGCTTTATGTTATGTTAAGTAAAATGAAATACTTCAAATATGTTATTTACAATGGTGTGGATTGTATGATTTATGTACTGTATGTTCAAATGCCTTTCAGCTGACATTCTTAAAGTTTTCAGTGCTTAACACAATTGTAATGTAACTGTAAATCAAACTTTTTAATCATTCCTCATTAAATTCTTGGCCTGACAGAGCCTTCTTTATGTTTTTTTTTCTTCTGTCAGAATCTCTTTAAGTAACTCAGTTTCGTTCCCTAAAATGTATATCCTATTTGAATTTTGTATTCATATTAAATGTGTTTGCAGTCAAACTTCCTTGACTTGTGATGGTTAAAAGTAGAAGGGAACTTCTGCAGTGAAAGCTTAGTCCTGTTTTTGTGAGTTGTCACCCCTACCCAAGAATATCTCATAAAGCAGTGCTAGGTAGTGATGCTGTTTTAACAGTGGGCAAGTTCAGCTGGAAAGTAAATCCATAGCGAAACAAAACTTCCAATACATGTGGGTTTTGACTTGAACTTTTGAAGGAAATTAAATTTCATTTACAGTTCTTGTGAAGCCATTGACATCCACTGAGTCATGGCACACATGTGGTGTGATGGTGCAAGGCAAGTGAGCTGAGTGACGGTAGGGTTGAGGCAGGAAAGGCATTATTGCAGGGGTGAAGAATGCAAACCCATCGATCACAACTGAAGCATTGGCTTTCAGAACACTGTAGGAAGAGGGTGCATAAGCAACATGGGCTCTTGGTTTCTCCCTCAGATTCACGTGTCTCCTGCCTAGGACTGCTGCTGCTCAGAAGGAACTCATCTGTCAGAAATGGTAAGACTGAGCTTGAATCTGCACTTGCCTTAAGGAAGACTGGCGTGGCATTGTGTAACCCTTAAACTTTTGCAGTGGCTTAAAACTGCTGGAGTCTCTTCGTCTGGAAGAAAAGCTAGGACCAAAGAGATTACTTGCTAAAACCTGTCTGCGTATTGTTTATACCAGGTGGAAGGAAGAATTTCTTTCATTTTGCTCAGCAAAACAATTAATGGGTAGCCTCAGTGAGGAGGATTCTCTGTTCAACTGATCAGTAGGTTATTAAACTGATAGTAGCCTGCTGCAGTGCACTAACTTTCTTTGTCACTGCTCAAATACATGTGCTTATGAAATACTTCAAGCTCATATATTATATTTAAAGTTAGGTTTTTAGATTAACCAAACTTAGAAACTTGTATCAAGAGATTGTAAGAGAAAAGACACTTCAGCATTTCCAATGGGAAGTAATTATGGTTGTCAGACTGATTCTTGCAAAAAAGTAGTATAAATATCTTAACGTTGTAATGTGGCCTTTATCTAGGTGGAGAGTTGTCAGGATTGGGTGTTTTTGTTATTTCTAGGGGAGGCCATACCCGCCTAGTAGAGACTTGTCTGTGAAAGATTTCATGTCTATTAAAAAATTGTTACATTAATGCTTACAGTGTTGTGTGAGGTCTCTTAGGATGAGGAACTCAAAGCAATTAGTAACATTTTCAGATATGCTGTTGTAGCTGCTGTACCAGAGACTTGGGGAGCTGTTTTGATTCTCAGTAACTATACTATAAGTTATCTATACTCATGGCTTGTTTGAAACTTGTTGCTCCTGTTATTTTGTTCATCTGAATTCTACAAACAGTTTTTTTGCTCTAAAAATGCTCTTTCTCCTACTTCATGCTTTGACAAGCCCCTTACAAAGAACCTTTCTGGTTACAAAATGTATCTATTTTTATTTGGAAAGAGATCTACAGAAGCAGAATGTAGTAACATACCAACATCATTAAAGTAACAGCCTTTATTTCAATCTTCAGTCAACTGGTTTTCCCAGAAACCTTATCTCTAGTCGGTCTGTCCTTTCAAAAATGATCAAAGTAATGTAAAAGGAAAGCTAAATGTTGACCTCAACTCTGTTTTGAACTGAATGGGGGGCATATTCACTTTTTATGCTTTGCTTATCTGCTCTTGTTCCTTGTTGTGGTGTTACAAGAAGTGTAAGGTATTGTAATTATTTAGCATTCCTCATCTGCAATTATCTTTAGGTTTGGGGTATTTTTTTAGTCTGGTTACATTTTCCATATTGCATGCTTGATGTAAGGGTTGTACTAGTCACAGAAATTTTTATATTAGTCGTGAATCTTATCATATTTTGTGGCAGCTCCCATGCTAAAATTACCAAACTACTCCTTGCTAAGTTGTGTCGAATTGAAAGGGGTTTTTTGGGGTTTTTTTGTTTGTTTGTTTTTGTGTTTTTGTTTTTTTTTTTAATCAGAAGATCTTTATTAGACTGAGGATTTGACTGCTTGGTTTATATTTCTCACATTCCTTACTCTTTGGCCTTCTTGGTCACTCTTTGACATCTTTTTGTTCTTTCCGGTTGCTCTGTTGCTAAAGCCAGGGATACACAGAAAACAGTTGTCTGTCTGTGACAGTGCTCTTCATCACCTCTCTACACCTGTTTTCACCAATGTCCTTCCTCTGCACTTCCATGAGTTTTGAGTGGAAACCAAATGGCCAGGGAGATGGGGGGAGTTTAGATGGTTTTGTCATCATGGCAATACTTGGAAGCGAGTGAAGGAAGTAGCTTGCCCTGTAGTGTAGGAGTAGCAGGCAGGATGGCATGTGCCTGCCTTGGAGAAGAAGGGCATAAAGTGATGGAGAAGCAGTGGAAAGACAAAGTGATGTGTTGCTGTTCTCATCAGGGTCCCTGCACTGAAGCGCAGAGCAGCAGTGTATGAACCTTGCACTGCAGTGGCCTTGGACAGAAAAGCTCAGTCTGTGGTTTGCAAACCTTTTGTTTGCTGCAGCTGAGAGTGCTGGCACAGAAGCCCTGCCTTTTACACTTCAGCTGCCTTTAAAAAAACAAAGTGTAAGAAGGGAGCAGGAGCAGCAACAATTCTGTGCTGTCTGCTCTTGGTGGTGTATTTGTGTGAAGTACTTGTTCTCAGCGTAAAGTGAGCATTCAACTTTTTATAATGGCAGTAGGTGAACAGAACTTTGTTTCCTGAGGAAATACACTCAGTCTCGTCTCTTGATGAGAATCTGTTTTGAAGAGAATAGCTACTGGAGGAAAAGGGAGTATTTGATATTCTGGGAGGAGCAGAAAGAGCGATCAGGAGAATCTTTGCAGAGTTTCCGTGTAACATTGGTTGGTAGGACTGAGATGGGTCCCAGTGTGGCTGTCTGATAACATTTCTTAATTAAGTGCAGAGATCAGATATAGAACAGAATAAACCCGAAATGACTTTTTAGTTCAGGTTTTCTCTGTTCTTGCTGTTTGGTTTTCCCTGTTCTTGCTGTTTATGGCAGCATAAATCCATTGGTTCAGTCAGGAGCAGTTCAGCCATCAGCAGTGTTTTCTTGGTACTTAAGGAATAGTGTGTCTTACTAATAAAATAATTATACATTTTGCTGCCTTTAAAGAATACTAAGGGCTGTGAATTCAAGCTTAAGAGATAAATACTGCTAAAAACTTGTGTTGCCTGTTCAGTTTTGATTTGTCTTTCTTACATATGCACATGCATCATGCTAGTTTTATGTGATAGTGGTAATTAATTGCACAGTTTTGTTTTGAGAGCCTAACTAACAGAGTGCTTAATTTTGAACTCAAATATAACTTGGTTTTAATGTCAGAGGTCTGTCGCTATTAACTTTTTCTCTTACCTTGGTCCAAACCCTGTAGAACTGAGGGCTTGTAATGAAGATGACACCTGTTTTTCCTGGTGGTATGAATTGCTTTATTTCCATTAGATCTGTTCAGTTACTGGATTTATGTTCAGCCTAAAGAATTAGAAGCTGTGTGCTCTGAAGAAAAGCTGAGTTTACAAAAGACGAGATTTTTTACTTCTTGTACAAAAAAAATCCTTTAAAAAAGTAGTCATTCTGAAAACTGTCTTGAGCATTTCATTAACTAGAAATCTTTAAAAAATTACAGTATGATTTGGTTTTGTAGTATACCAACTCATCTAAATGCTATCTGTTCTAGGGAGGTGCATTTGTTGTTTATTATAGGTGGGGCTGCTTGATCTACCTATTATTAAAGTTGCCTAATACTTCCTACTGTAAAGACCTGTTTTCAGTTGTTTATAACTCACATTAATTTTAGCCATGTGGGCAAAATATTTGCCTGTTGAGTGTTACATGTTTAGGTGAAAAAAATCAGCTAAAAGCTTGATTTGCTAACGTGTTTTGCAAAAGTTCAGGGAGAACAAACCCACAGGGTGAGGAAAAGTGAAGAGTTTAACTTCACATCCGGACTGGCTCCCAGGTCCTCTGCTGTCCTGTTTGGGTTCTGACTTTTTCATACAATGCCATTATGCAAGTCTCTTGTTTGGCTTGCTCTTTCCGTCTTTTCAAGAGAACATTTGTGCTCATGACTGGCAGCAATGAAAACAAGTCCCTCTGGCTCCAGCACAAGCAGTTACAGTCCAAGCAGCAAAGCGTTTCCTCGCCGATGACCTCAGGGCTGAGCTGACACTCTCGAGGAATGTCCATGCTGGCTCAAAGCTGAGCGTGTCCTCTCCAGCTGCTGCTAACCCTGCCAAGCAGAGATGTGTGCTGTGAAGGGAATTGCCTTTTGCTGCAGTTGAACTCTTTTCACTCAGTGAATTTGCAGCTTAAATGACTGGGTTCTGGCACTGCATTCCTTAAATTTTCCTTTTGTTCTAATATTACTTTTTTAAGTTGAGGTGACTCAAGCCAGCTGTCTTGCCAGACCAGTAGGTCAGATCTCTGGCTGCAGAACTGTGAGCAGGAATGGTATAACCTCAGGGACTGTGGGCCTGGGCTCCAGGCCTGGGGCCAGAGGAGGCCACCTGGTCTCCCACTCTTCCTCGGGTTCCTGCATCCCAACCCCTGCGCAGAGTAAATAGCACAGGTGAAGTTCTACATACTCAGGTAAGATACGATTTTTTTCCTGCTGCTCCTGTCATCCCAGCCCTGGTTGTGCCAAGGTGTTATTTTCTCTCTCCTGTGCTCAGCTCAGAAGATCTGGTGGCTTATTAAGCAAGAATGGAAGTGTGGTTTCTATTCCCTCCCTCCTTTCTCAGGAAAGGAAGTGTTTCTGTTTCCGTCTTTGGAATTTGCCTTCTGTAAAAAGTAGTGTTGGGGTGTGTGGACTAATAGTTGACCTGAGTGAAGTTCTTCTTTACCTTTATTCTTAGTGGGAAAATGACTTTATTTTAGAAATAGGATTCAATCTCTTGATGAAATATTTCAGAACCATTTGTATTTGTTTGCTGGCTTATCAAGGTGGATGGTATTTTCCTTTCGGGTATCCACAACTCACATGTGCGGCTCCCTGGAGCGCTGTAACCCAGGGCTGTGATCACATCTTAAATTCGTCTGCACTCTCTCACACGGTCCACTTGGGAGTCTCAAGGGACCCGTCTTGCCTGCTTCCCCCGAGCTTGCAGGGCTGAGCCGGCGGGGAGCGCCCGGGTGAGGGATGCGGGGTGGACGGAGGGATGCGCTTCCTCTGGAGCGTGGGCAGAAGGGCGAAAGGTTTCAGCCGTAGAGAGGAGCTCCTTCCAGCCGAGCGCGCTGCCGGTAGCACCGCTGTCCCGTTTCTAAGGAAATCGCTGTGAGTGCGGTGACAGCGTGCGGGCAATGATGGATGGATGGATGGATGTGTCGATGGATCAGCTCAGCCGGAGCTGGCTTAGACCCAGCGCCCCCGGAGGCGCCACTGCGCATCTCGGTTCGCCGCGGCGGTGGCACCGGCGCAGGGTCGCGGGTCGCTCTCCTCCCGCACGGGCTTTTCGGTGGCACGGGCCGAGCAGGGGCGATCGAGGCCCCGCTGCCCCGCGCCC